>WSYH01000273.1:0-87655 GCA_036426205.1 Ascaphus truei
GGGGGGGGTGAGTGTGTCATGGGGAGGGGGGTGAGTGTGTCATGGGGAGAGGGTGAGGGGGTGTCATGGGGAGGGTGTCATGTGGAGGGGGGGTGAGGGTGTGTCATGGGGAGGGGGTGAGAGTGTGTTATGAGGAGGGGGGGAAGGGGAGTGAGGGAGTGTCATGGGTAGGGGGGATGATGGGGTGAGAATGTCAAGGCGAGGGGGGTGAGTGTGTCATGGGGAGGGGGGGTGAGTGTGTCATGGGGAGGGGGGGTGAGTGTGTCATGGGGAGGGGGGGTGAGTGTGTCATGGGGAGGGGGGGTGAGTGTGTCATGGGGAGGAGGGGTGAGAGGGTGAGACTGGGGGAGAGGCGTGTGAGACTGTGGAAGAGGGGAGAGAGGTCCTGATGTGGTGGGGAGAGAGAGATTAATAATACAGCATAAATGGGGACGCTATTAGACAAATATCATAATATTTAATTTTAAGTGATGTAATTTGTGATAAATACTTTATTGATGTGTCCCGGTTTTTACTTTTGAAAATCTGGTCACCCTAGCTGGCGGCCATTATCATGGTGCGCGCGGGGGCGGCGGAGGTACGAAGCCTGAAGAGAAATGGCTCCAGAGGCCAGGGGAGGAGCACGCCCCAGCGCAGTGACATCAAACGCGCTGCAGGTCTGGCCGGCACCGTGGAGTGATTGATGCTGCAGCTGCACGCTTTGCTGTGTCTGCTGCTGCTGGGGGAGAGGGGAGGGGAATTCTGGTGGGGGATGCGGTGGTTCCTGTAATGAAAATGGGGGTAATCAGCGCATTAATAAAGGCAGTAAGCTCGGCTGGTTACCCCTATTTCACATTGGGGATGAAGGGGTTAATGGGGTTATATGCACCATACATGTACTATTTTCCCCTCTGTCCCTTGTTGTCCCCATTTTGCAGGATTGTATATGCCTGCAGTAATGTATTACATGGTATACCGGCATTACTGGTTTTGGAGATGCCGCTGCGGGCGCCAAACCGCAAGTTAATTGGATAAGCGTGGCGCTGTCTCTTTGTTCCAGTGAGAGGTATAGGTATCCATTACTGAGACTGGAAATCGTAACCGCAGAGTCAATTGAATCGAAGGGCTGCGGTTTTCAGTTACAATGTATCCCCGTCCCGGTTAGTAGCGTAACTTGAATGGCGGACGGCAATTTGCGTGGGAACTCGGTTAACCTCAAGTCAATTGACGTGAGAAGCTCAAGCATTGCCAGTCCAAGGAGAAGCCCTAACTCGGGAATGGAAAGGGTTAGTACCCTGAAATTTGGTGTGCAGCCCCAGAGTAACACCCCAAGCACACACACACATTAAAATTATAACTGTGGGATAAGTAAAACATATATTTTTAATAAAGTGTATTTTTGGTTGCAGTTTGAAAAGGACAGGCAGGGTACATTTTTTCTGTTTGCCTTTGATATGCAACTAGTGACCAAATGCTTTTACATACATGAGCTGGGGGCACTTCCTTCTCAAACTTCATAGACCCCCCGTTGAGTCGGCGCCAATGGGTCTAGGGAAGGTTTGCAGTTGAAAGCCCCCAGAGCTGCAAGTGTGAAATAGCCGGGATGGTTGCTGAATGAGAGATCCTGGGCTAGTTCACACCTTGCGGGCAACTCCTAGCCTGGGAGATGCCAGGTAAAAAGGGGAGTACGCATATGTTAAGCAGCCAAGGTGTCCATGTTGCACAGGCGCTGCATTAACCGGAAATTCCTATAGTGCCCACTCTGCAAACTGTGGGCAAGTTGGGGATTGGTGAATGGGAAAATTCCCACGAGAGGGATTGGGTGGGTATGTTGGAGATATGTTCTCAGACCCTATATACATGCACCCCGAGCTATCCCTGTTGTCTTTCGTTTTTGTTCTACAATTGAAGCGAATTTCCACTTTGCTTCTACAAGTGGATGAGAGCAGCAGCAACGATTCCTGAACGCAACGAGTTAATTACACCGGAACCAAGGACACAACTCTGCTTCAGGATTTCGTTAGTGCTGGGGGTTATCTAACGAACCCCAATGGACCAGAACGAACTTTGCAATATTCACGGACTTATTGGGTTGGCAAAGTGCGCCCCTTGCAACAGGACTGCATGTTAAAAGACAATATTCTGGTGCTTTGTTTTACTTCTGGACATTCTATCCCGTTTTCTCCCCCAGTAAGTGTTTTTGTCAAGTATATTCTAAGGTTGTCGTGTGTCTGTCTATTAAAGAAATAAATGTCAGTTTATTTTGCTCAACTTGTGTGCTCAATCTCGTGCCCCAAAATATAAAATTGTTGATAAGTTCCATCCACTGTGACAGTTCCCCTTTCAGACCAATGAGCTGCACACACACTGGTAGGAGGGCCTTCCAGCACCTGCAGGAGCCGGAGCAGGCCTCTCTCTGCCTCATGATCACCTATCCCCAGGGAGCTCCAGCAGGACCAGGAAGAGATCAACGGAGCGCTCCCCACCTCACCCCCCCCCCCCCAGCTAAAGAGAGGAATTATGGTCAGGCAGAGATGGCAGCATTGAGGGGCTTGGGAGGAGGATGAGTTTTGGGGGGCTTAGGGTTTTTCTTTGGGTCAGGGGGGGAGATCCATCAGTACCCCCCTTGAGTTTGGTTAATGGGATCCCTGATCCCTGGGCAAAATTTAAAAAAGTAAATAAATAATACTGGTAGGTAGGAGTGGATGACACTGGGGAAAGCAAATAAGAGAAGGAAAAAAGGGAGGGGAAGGGGAAAAAAGGGGGGGGGGAGGAGAGGGAAGGGAGGTACTGTAGCAAAGAGGTGGATGAATGCCCCCTCAAATGGATTGCCTTTGTGCACCAGAAAAAAACATATTACCAGATGCCAGCAAACAATAAAATAAACAGTGATCCAATACTAGTATACTGCCTGTGCGTATGCCTGTTACGCTGGTGCTGCTCGCAGACCAGACCCGTCCCCTTTTTTTTTATATAACTTGAAATTTTTATTGGTGTAAAGTACAGGAACAGATTATATCACAGCAGGTACATATGCACATAAAGTGAATTATAAATCCGAATTAATTTATATAATAATAAAAGAATGACAGTACATTGCGTTATGAATGGTAACAAGACAACACAAGACAGGACTAGACTAACCGAGACATCACCCGGCCCGCGGTAGATCGGCTGCTTTCATATTCATAGCTTGTGTATAGCATGCTGCCGGGTGAGGAGGGGTGGGAGTGACATGGGGGGAGAGGGTATTAGGGTGGGATGGGTGGGCCTGCCTTTAGCTGCGGAAGGGAAACTCCAAAAGTTGCAGTTTTGGTTGGGGCTTCTAGACCTCATCCTGGTTAGGTAAGTTTCAGATTCCTTTCTGTCTGGGACTTCTCATGTCCTATTGTTCATGTTAACAGTGAGCTTTGTGTAGGGATGATGTTGGAACGATGTTGGACCAGCCAAAGGAGAATGCATCTAGAGTTATTAATGCCATATTGTGGCACGCTCCACCCCGGGGATGTCTGTTTGGGCCAGCCAGGGTATCCAGATCTTCAGATAATTGTTGCCAGGGTCATTAACCAAGCTTGTTAATTTCTCCATCTGGCAGACATGCCAAATCCTGTTCCGAATCTTGGGGATGGAGGGGATCTCATTAAGTTTCCATACTGCTGCGATCTCGCACTGGGTCGTTAGGGCAAGGTGCCCGATTCATTTATTATTTGCTTTTGAGAGCCCTTCTAGTGGTCTGTTCAGGAGGAACAGCCACGGGTCGAGGGGAATCGAGAGGCCCAACATCCTCTGAGTCCAATTTCAAATTTCTTCCCATAGGGGGGCGATCCGGGGGCAATACCACAGCATATGTAACAGGTCAGCCGACTCTCCGCACTGTCAAGGGCACAGCGGGGAGAGTCCTGGCACATACCTTGATAATTTTAGTGGGGTGTGGTACCATCTCATTAGGACCTTATATGCATTCTCCTTTAGTGTGGTGCAGATTGAACTTTTAGCTGCGGCTAGATATATATTATTCCAGTCATCATCCTCCAGGGACTCTCCTAGATCTGATTCCCACTGGGTTCTGTATTTCGGGTGTCGCTGAGCTGGGTTGACAGAACCAACCACTTCTCCGTATAACTGAGATGTGAGTCCCAATGTGTCTGATTCTGCCAGACAGAGCTTTTCGAAATTAGTCAGTGCTGGATAAGGGGCGGATTTGTTATAAAATGCTCGGACCTGAAGGTACCTAAAAAATTCAGAATGAGGAATGTTTCTTTCGGATTTTATATGCTCGGATGATTTAATTTTTGTACCATTTCCCTCCAGGTCCCCAAGGCGTAGATATCCCGCCTTTTCCCAAATTGAGGTACTGCTACATCGCAGTCCGGGAGCACAGTTGGAGTTCCCCCATAGGGGGGACATCAGGGAGTTTTTAGTGGTTAGGGAGTAATTGTGCTTTGACTTATTCCATATTGACAGTGAGTTGGTCATAGAGGAAAGCGGAATATCAGCCGTTGCTCATGCTGTTTTAGGGAGCCAAATTAGGGACTTCAGCTCTATTGGAGCACAAACCGCGCCCTCTAGTTCCACCCATCTTTTCAATGTAGGGCTGGAGTGCCATTGGATAATTTGGCTTAATTGTGCCGCTTTGTAGTAGGACAACAGGCAAGGTACCGCTAAACCCCCTGCAGCAGTGGGTCGTTTCATAATTAATTGGTTTACTCTCGTTTTTTTGCCTCCCCAGATAAATCTAGAGATGTCAGACTGAAGCGAGAGTAAATCTTTCAGTCTCAGTGGCACTGGTAACGTTTGGAATAGGTATAGGATACGGGGGAGAAGATTAATTTTGATACTCTGTATCCTTCCTATCCATGAGATTCTTTGAGGACCACTTTAAGATGTCAGCTTTTAGAGACCGAATTAAGGGAGGATAGTTTGCTTTATAAATGTCCCTGACATCTCTGGTAATGTAGACTCCCAGGTATTTAATTTGGTTCTGTTTCCAATTAAAATCAAAATTAAGCTTTAGTAGCTTTTCAACCTCCGTGGGAAGGCTAACGTTAAGAGCTTCCGATTTAGATTGGTTGATTTTGAATCCAGATATTTTAGTAAATTTGTCTAGCAAGTTGAAGAGATTTGGCAGAGAGGTGAGGGGCCGTGATAGTAATAATAGAATATCATCAGCATATAGAGCTGCTTTGTGGGATTGTGAACAAATATCTACCCCCACTATGTCTGGGCAGCCACGGATCTGTGCTGCTAAGGGTTCCATACACAGGGCAAACAGGAGGAGGGATAACGGGCACCCCTGTCTCGTGCCACTTTTAATTTGCAATTGGGCAGATGGAAAGCCCTGGTGCATGACCCTAGCAGTAGGGCCTGAGTAAAGTGCCATGATCGCTTCACTCACCCTATCTCCGAATCCGAATGCCCCGAGCGTCTCTCTTAGATACGGCCAGTCGATCCTGTCGAACGCTTTTTCCACATCCAGACATCATATTTTGTGATTTTCCTCTATTAGCCAATTCTAGCAGATCAATAATTCGTCGGGTGTTATCCGCTGCTTGTCTACCTTTAATAAAGCCGACTTGATCTGGATGTATCAGTCTGGGCAAGATCTGAATCAGTCTATTGGCCAGAAGTTTGGCGTAAATTTTGATATCAGTATTAATAAGGGAAATTGGTCTATAGCTTTTGCAGTCCAGCTAATCTTTACCTGATTTATGGATTAGTGATATAGACGCCCGAAGTATCTCTCCAGGGATTGGGGCTCCCGCTAATATCGCGTTAAACATGCGGAGCAGCTTAGGTGCAAGTACTTTGCAGAACTTCTTATAATATATCCCTAAGAAGTCATCTGGGCCAGGGGCTTTAGATGGTTTTAATTATTTTATAACCGTGGCTCTCTCTTCCATAGTAAATTCAGCACCCAGACTCTCTCTGTCCACCTCAGTAAATTTTGCTAGGTTCGAGTTTGCTAGGAAATCTCCTAGGGCTTTACTCGTTTTGGCGGTATGTGCCACTTTCTCTCCGTTGTATAAAGATTCGTAAAATTTGCCAAATTCGTCTACTATATTTTTAGGGTTGGACGAAGTGGCGCCCGACTTTAATCTAATCGCTTGGATATAATAATTTGCCTGCCTGTTTCGAAGAAGTCGGGCCAGCATCGTATCTGGCCTGTTAGCCCTCTCATAAAATTTCTTCCTTGACCAACAAAGTGTATTATCTGCCCTGGACGTCAGAAGCATGTTCAATTCAATTCTAATGTCCTTCAAGTCTTTGAGGACCAGAGGATCCAGATTCTTTTTGTGTCTCTCAGAGAGGGAGCTTAATTTAGTCTGAAGCGTGGTAATTTTAGCGTCCCTCTCCCTTTTACGTCTAGCTGCGACACTTATCAATGTACCTCTGAGGGTCGCCATGTGAGCCTCCCAGAGAACAAACTGGGATTCCAGAGCCTGTATTGATTTCAAAGAATTGGTTGATTTCTTTACCAATGTGCTCGCATATATCTGGGATTTTCAGAAGGGATTCGTTATAGTTTCCAGTTGCTCCAAGCCTGTCATGTTTGATTTGGTTACACCGTAGCTCTATAGGTGCATGGTCGGACCATGAAATATCATGGATGTCCGCTCGGGCGACCAACGGGATCAGTCTACTAGAGACGAAGAAGTAGTCGATCCTACTGTATGAATTGTGGGGATGGGAATAGAATGTGTAACCTCTCTCTAATGGGTGCCATTCTCTCCAGATATCTGATAAATGTTTTTTACGAAGGCCTGTAGTTAGGGAGAGCCGGACTTTTTTGTTGTTCTCTTTAGGGGTGCTAGACCTATCTATGGCTGGTTGGAGGGCGATGTTGAAATCCCCTGCGACAATCAGATGACCATGTGCTATGGAGTATAGGGTTTTAAAGAAGGTGTCAAAAAAAGTCGCCTATTGCTCACAGGCAGCGCAGCCCGCCGCAAATGTGATGGGTTGTTCGTGTATGGTGCCTGTTAGAATGATATATCGGTCTTCCTTATCCTTTTTTATTGGCTTAGTGACAAACGGGATCCTATTGTGAAAGAGTATAGCAACCCCCCTTTTTTTTTTCCGGAGCTGACGAAAGATAAAAATTAGAGAATTGTTTGTCCATGAAGCGAGGAGCACTACTATCACTAAAGTGTGTTTCTTGGAGCATTAGTACATCAGCGCCGCGTCGCTTATATTCTGTGAAGGCTATTTTGCGTTTAGTGGGGCTATTAAAGCCTTTTACATTGTGTGAGATGATGTTAAGCGCCATTATATGTTAATGGGTGTGTAGTGTAGCTCCTATATGATAATCTTACTCCTCGTCCAGGGCCGGGAAAACGGATGATTGGGTTGACTGATGAGTTGGAGAAATGAGTTCTGAAGGGTCCGTGAGAGGCCATATCTTTATCTGCTAAGTGGGGGAGAGGAGGAGGTGGGGAAACATGAGGGAAAACGGGGGCGGGGAGACATGTAACATACAGAAAACATGAAGACAACACTATTAGTTTTATCAACATTTCTCCATTGGCAACAAAACAAATAAAGGACAGGATCCCCTCTGGTTTTGCCCGAGTAGGATTCTTATGCCCATAGGCAGAGCCGGACAGACCGTCTGAAAAGGGGGACTGATCTGTGTCCCGTGGGACTGGTCTCCTAGGGACTTTGACACGACCCATTGTATAACTATGGGTCGGGAGTGGAGACGCCTGTAACGGGGGGTAGAGCCCCGCCGGCGTGATCTGAAACAAAATATATTAACTTGTACCGGATAAGCTTTCGTTTTTAACAATTACCGGCAGCTAACAGTGAAAACATATAAAATATGTGAACAACCTTTCTTATAAACAGTGCAGAAAGATGTATGGCAGGGTAGATGTCTTATTACGAATGATTAAGAACTGTCTTAATGGGTATAGTAAGCCACCTCCCTCAACTACTACGTATAACCTATTTAACCTTTGTCGCCTACAGAGCCTATCAGACCCAAATAGCCCGGTAAACTCGTTTAACTCATTTAACTCATTTTGCGTGTGAACCTTTAAAGTGTCTAACCAAAACCTTACTTGTAAAACTAGAATAGGCCTATATACCTAAGTGGATAATTTTTCTAATTAATCCTGTGAAGCCTAATTGAGCTAACCATATGCCCCTCAGGATGTAACTTTAATTATATATTTATATATTGTATCCTATCTGAGCTGCGTCTTCCCCCTAGTCTCATGGTCTGTGACCTTTATTTAGGGCTGTTAATTACGTGTATTTAGTGGGCTAAGCAATATTGGTCTCTTGGGATATCCCTATACCCCATTACCACCCTTCGTTTGTGAGCTCAGTCCTTTGCAGGGGTGGGAGCATAGCAAGGCAGGGACCAGAGACCTTTATTGGGTTAAAGTTTGGGGAGTGGTATAGGAGTGGTGGGTGAGCATAATATGTCCCAGATGGATAACAGACAACTCAATCCACTCCCTCCTTGGTGCAATCACTTGTTTTGCCCCTTCTGTATCAGACTGATGAGAAATTGCATAAACACGTAGTTGAATAGATGACAGTCATTTGGTAATGAATTAAGAACTCACCCCCCCCAAGTGACCCCCCCATGACCCCCCTGCCGACGCCAGCCGCCGACGTCACCGCCTCCACTGTTCTCCTCCACCGGTCCTCACCCCCACAACATCATTGGATGCCGGAAGAGGGGAGGGGGGGCCGGAAGGGGAGGGACGGTCGCCACCTTGCTGACGAAGGCCGGGCCTCTAGGGCATGTGTCCGGCAGTCCCGTGGTGTCTCACAGAGGATCCTGCTCAGCTCGAAAACAAGATGGCCGCCGCATCAAATTTTCAGGAGGATTGATGAGAAGCACAGCAGGGGGATCCGCGTGGAGGTCACCGGGCATCTTCACAGGGGCGATGCGTTGTCTGCGGGGCTCACTGGGATGGTGCAGATAGAGGAACCAGGGGAGATAACTTCAGTCAGGGGCCTTCTGAATGATCTGATGGGTTCCTCTGTGGGAGCCCCCATTCGGCTCACTTTCTGCCTTTGGAGAAGGCGTATGCAGTGGAGGGACCTCAGCCCCCGCCGGGGAAGCGTGTGGGGAGACCCGGGGAGACTCCGATGCCTGTCTCAGGCCCAGCTTACGAAGGAAAGCATCCCCATCCTCCAGATTGCGTAAGGTATGTGCATTACCATTTTTAAATACTAGCAGGGCGAAGGGGAACAGCCAGCGGTACTTGAGATTATTGTCTCTCAGTGTTTTTGTCACTAGCCCCAGGCCTTTCCTCCGGGCCAGTGTAGAGGGGGCTAGGTCTTGGAAAACCTGGAATTGGACCTCATCAAATGTAATAAAATTTTGATTCCTGGTACTTTGGGCAATAGATTCCCTTGTTTTGAAAAAATGGAAACCAACGATGATATCCCTGGGGGGGTCTCCCGGCTGAGGGCGGGAGCGCAGTGCTCTGTGGCATCTATCCAGGTGTCTGTCCAAGTCAGTGCCCTCTGGTAGTAGGTGTTCTACCCATCTAGTGATAAAGACTTCCGGGTCTGTCACTGCTTCTGGGACCCCCCTGATGCGGAGGTTGTTTCTCCAATCTCTATTATCGGAGTCTTCCAGCTTGTCCCCCATTCTCTTAATTGTGCTGATAAAGAGGCAACTTCTGTTTTAGTATGGTGTAATTATTTAGTATGCAATTGTTTCGTCTGATTTCACTTCTAGGGTATTTGTTCGTTCACCCAGAGCGTCTACAGGGCCCAGAGCGCTGACTTGAAGAACCTCCTCATCTCGCCGCAAAGTTCTTTAATGTCTTTTACTCTTGCCCATTCCTGGTCCCCGGGTCCAGAAGGAGGTCTGGTAGCTTCAGCCTCTATGTCTTCGTCGCCCGTGTCAGTAGCTGGAACAGGGGGAGGCTTTTCTCTGTTCATGTCTTTTCCTTTCCCGCCCGTCGCCATTGCTGCAGGGGATTTGAGAGGGGTCTTATGGAAATAACTTGCAACCGAGGTAACTCTTCTGCCTGTTCTTGTGTGCAACGGCATCCCCTGCCGATGAGATAGCTGAGGTTGTCTTTATTGCTGAGAATTGTGAGCAAATTACCGGTATATAATCATATAATCACACCGGAGGACAGGAGCTCAGACTTCAACCTTCCATGCACCACCATCCGTGGCCGTGTCCTCCCAGACCCGTCCCTTAAACTGAGGTGGGGACATGTATGTGCATGCACCCGCAGCAGAAGGAGCGTGTCTTGAGTGTGGTATTTTGGGGTTGCCTGGCCAGGTGGAAATAGCTGTAGCAATACTCGCCGGTACCAGTAGAAGAGACAAAGTAGTTGCCGTTAGCCAAGGTCAGGGATAGGAGAGATCCGGAATGTCGGGGTTCAAGCAGAGGTCCAGGGGCGTGAGAAGCTGCATATTCAAAAGGGAGCCGAAGTCGGAAGCCAGAGAGTGTAGTCCGCCAAGCCAGCGAAGACAAGAGAGAGCCAGAATAGACATCCACAAGAGATACTATGTCGAGCGATGTGAAAGAGGTAAGACAGGTACTATATACTGCGGCTGACCAATAGGAAGCGGAGGCAGGCCTGGAGGAGCACGAGGAGCTGTCCTGGATTGGTTCCCATGATAGGCAGCCAGGTGGGAAGCTTTGGGGTTAAGTGGTAGCCAGCGCGTGGGCGGGGGGCGTGGCTTCACTGCAAGAGCAGTGAATAAATTATCTTGGGCCGGCGCACGCTCCGTAACGAGGGGAGGCACGCGCGCAGGGGTAATAGCAGCCGCCTGAGTACCAGCTGCCCGCGGGAGCAGCGGCCCCCCGCTGGGGAGGACTGGGAAGCCCCCCAAACACAGAGCCGGGCGGGAGTGGCAAGGAAGGAGCCCCACAGCGGCGGGAGTCAAAAGAGGCGAGGGGAGGTCATGCTGCGACCGCCGTGACACCAGAATCCTTACAGTACCCTCCACTTCAGGGTCTGCCTCAGGACGATCCTTCCATGGTTTGGATGGAAACTTTTTCCGGAAGCGTTTAAGAAGTCCTGATGCGTGAATGTCTTTAAGAGGTACCCAAGACCTTTCTTCGGGTCCAAAGCCCCTCCAATGGACCAAGAAATGGACCTTACCTCTCGAGAGATTGGAATCTAGTATAGCTTGGACCTCGTACTCTTCGTTGCCCTGTATGATCACTGGATCAGGTTTAAGAGTGTGGTCCGGCAAGAGGGGACTGGAGATGAACGGTTTGAGAAGTGATGTCTGAAAAACATTATGAATTCTAATGCTTTGAGGTAATTGAAGACGGAAGGCCACCGGGTTTACCTGCTCCATGATAGGAAATGGGCCCAGAAACCTAGGTGCCAATTTAGGGGAAGGGGTTTTGAGGTGGATATTCTTGGTAGACAACCAAACCTTATCCCCTGGCTTGTAACTGGGTGCAGGTCGTCGACGACGGTCAGCCTGGATTATCAAAATCAGGGAGGCCTTTTGAAGTGCCGATTGAATTCTAGCCCAAGAGTCCTGTAGGTGGGAGATGTGTTCATCCACAGCTGGTACTCCAGAGGAGATATTGGAAATAGGCAGGCGAGCCGAGTGGAATCCGTAATTAATAAAGAAAGGCGTCTCACGAGTGGATTAATTCCTGGAGGAATTAAAGGCATACTCAGTCCAGGGAAGTAATTCCGACCAGTCATCCTGGGAGTCAGAGACAAAGCACCTTAAATACTTCTTGAACGATTGATTAACCCTCTCGGTCTGCCCGTTAGATTGAGGGTGATATCCAGAAGAAAAAGAGGAAGAAATGCCCAGTCTTCTGGTGAAGGTCCTCCAGAATCTGGAAACAAATTGAGAGCTTCGGTCCGATACGATGGATGTGGGAATACCATGGATCCGGAAAATTTCCTTGGAAAAAATATCGGCTAGGGCGGGTGAGGAGGGTAATCCTTTGAGAGGAACAAAATGTGCCATCTTGGAAAACCAATCCACCACTACTAGAATGGTGTTCATGCCATTCGACCTAGGCAATTCGACAATAAAGTCCATGGATATGTGGGACCAGCAGCGCTCCGGGATGGGTAAAGGCATAAGAAGACCATGGGGTCTCTGACGAGGTATCTTATTGTGTGCAAATACCGGACAGGCCCGAGTAAATTCAAGGATGGTGTTGGCCATATTGGGCCACCAGAAGGTGCGATGGATGAGGTCCAATGTTTTTTTTGAATCCCGGATGTCCTGCCGAACGGGAAGCGTGCCCCCAATCCAGAATCTCAGGAATAAACATGGGCTCTACATAGAAGGTATCCTTCTGTACCTCGAGTTCTCTAGGCAGGTGTTTTTGAGACTTGATGATTTTTTCAAGATTCTTGAATGCAGCGACCGCGAGGATCTTTTGCTTGGGAAGGATGGACTCGGTAGTCTTCTCCGGTCTCTCTTCAGAAGAATACTGTCCAGAGATGGCATCCGCCTTGACGTTCTTGGTGCCGGGAATATAGGACAAAATAAAATTAAACCTAGAGAAAAATATAATGACCAGTGGGCTTGGCGGGAGCCTAAGCGACGGGCACTCTCGATATACCTCGGAGGGCGGGCGGGAGCGGCGAGGAAGGAGCCCCACAGCGGCGGGAGTCAAAAGAGGTGAGGGGAGGTCACGCTGCGACCGCCGTGACCCCTGTATCCTTACACAGCCCAAGCGATTTGTGAACTTGGCTGCAGGAGATTGTAGACGCGTGGCGGGGCGTGACAAAGCTGGTTCGCCCTTATTGGCTGAACTAGCTCACGTGCACTGACATCGTGATTTTGATTACCTCAGACAGGGGGGGCCCGAGAAATTTCATAGATGAAAACGGGGGCTAGACATAAAAAGTTTGCTCTCCCCTGTATTATTCAAGGATACATGTACATCCTCCAAATAATTAACACTGAAAATGTCCATGAGAAGTAAAGTTAAGGAACTCCTGGTCTATCATATTAGTGCATTAATAATATCAACTAAACCAGACAGCAATAAAGATTTTTTGGTGTGTAGGCGGTCACTGCAGCAGGAATTCAACCGCAAACGTGAATAGTTAAAATCAGCTTTATTAAACTAGAATGCTGCGCATCACAGAGATCACTCTGACGCGAGTTCACAAATCGCTTGGGCTGTGTAAGGATACAGGGGTCACGGCGGTCGCAGCGTGACCTCCCCTCACCTCTTTTGACTCCCGCCGCTGTGGGGCTCCTTCCTCGCCGCTCCCGCCCGCCCTCCGTGGTATATCGAGAGTGCCCGTCGCTTAGGCTCCCACCAAGCCCGCTGGTCATAATATTTTTCTATATTTAATATTTATTTATATATATATATTTACATGATTATATTATATTATTTGGTGTTACAGTTAATTTAATTAATCTAACATAATGTTATTCTCTCCACATCTTATCCACTTTTAAATGTTATGCTTTTTAGATATATATAGTGGCAGAACGGCCTCGCGGCGGGGTCAGTAAAACGCTAGACACGATGGGAAACTTAAAACTATAGTGGTTTATTAGCCACAACCAAAATAAAGTACGGGTGCACCGTCCCTTTAAGAAACTACTTCCTAGAAAATAAAGCCTATTCCCGTTAGGGAAACTAACTCACTTCTTGAGCCCTTACTAACAGGGCAGCCAGATAATCTGGTTATGCCCAAAACATGTGCTCTACAAAGTATAACAAATAAGTATCATAATAAAGTCTTATCTGTAATGCAGCTCCAATAGCAAACAGGAACACCGGTTCCGGGGAGCAGGCTGTGTCCAGCTCGCAGCAGTCTTTATCTTTATCCTGGGTTGGGGTCGCAGCTGGTCCCAGCAGCAAAGCTCCTCGCAGGACTGGGGGACCAGAGCAACAGCTAGGGCTTCCTAGCCGGGAGAAGTCTCTCCAGCCTCCTGGGGAAAAACAAGCTTACCTTGTGTGAGCAACTTCCTGCTTTTTAAAGCACTTGTTTCACTGATGAGTTCAGCCCCTGTGTAATCAGTCTTCAGCTGTGCTCTCTCTCTGAGGAGATTAACGCTATGTGTACTGGCTGCAGCGTCTCTCCATTCACTGTTCCAGCCTACTGAGTCAGTGACTCTGTATATATATTGTAAACTCAACTACCAAGGCAAAGAACCTTTTGAATCTTGATAAGGGGAATATACATATTGAATAAGATGTAAATAAATAAACCACACTGAGAAAATTGCCACAGTAAGGATACAATACTACTCATCAAATGTGACTAGAGAGACACACACATATGTATCTCAATGATAGAAACAAATGTATATGAAAAACACACAGTATTATATAACCTGAGAATGGTCAAAGGAATAATATAACTTAGAGAAAATGTTTAGGTCCCAGTCTGTATTAATCCCAAAAGGGGATAGAGTATTAAGTGAGTGGATCCAAAACATGTCACCCTGATTAAGCTGTTTAATTCTATCACCCCATCGTGTAGGAACAGGTATAGATTCAATCCCCTCGTGTAGGAACAGGTATAGATTCAATCCCCTCGTGTAGGGACAGGTATAGATTAAATCCCCTCATGTAGGAGCAGGTATAGATTCAATCCCCTCGTGTAGGGACAGGTATAGATTCAATCCCCTCGTGTAGGAACAGGTATAGATTCAATCCCCTCGTGTAGGAACAGGTATAGATTCAATCCCCTCGTATAGGAACAGGTATAGATTAAATCCCCTCGTGTAGGAGCAGGTATAGATTCAATCCCCTCGTGTAGGGACAGGTATAGATTCAATCCCCTCGTGTAGGAACAGGTATAGATTCAATCCCCTTGTGTAGGAACAGGTATAGATTCAATTCTCTCGTGTAGGGACAGGTATAGATTCAATCGCTGAAAAATGAAAGGTGGACAAGTTTCCCAATGTACAATTTGTAAAATGTTTGGAAAATGGGAGCATCTGATCCAGTTTTTAATAGAACGAATGTGCTCCATAATTCTGACCTTCACTGGTCTGATTGTCCGCCCAACGAATCCTCGACCACAACCGCAGGTTAAGTAATAAATCACAAATTTACTTTGAATAAAAACTGGAATTGTGTGTGTGTTTCTTACTGTGTACAATATCAATAGATTTGATAGGATTGGCATAGCACCAAATACAACATTTACCACATTTGAAAAAAAAAAAAAACCCCATATATTAAATTTGATTCATGAACACTGTCTGACCTGGAGGTAAATAAACTAGACGAAAGATAGTTTGCCAAGGATTTAGCCTTTCTAAATGCAATTGTTGATCCTTGTTCAATTGGCTCTAAGGTCTTTCTCCAAGGTGAGCACTTCCCAATGTTTCTCGATGTTTGAGCGGATTTGATCTATGCCGTGTAATAAACAGCGGATTGGACCCTTCGGGAGTTCCCTGGTCTCCTTGATTTAAACCCCCTGCCTAGAACCAGTCGAATCATAAGACAGTAACTCAGCATGAGTACAGAGTTTGGCATTCGTGTAAGCATCCCCTATTATTTATTTATAAAACATTTTACCAGGAAGTAATGCATTGAGAGTTACCTCTCGTTTTCAACTATGTCCTGGGCATAGAGTTAAGACACTGATATGAGTAAACCTCTGAAGGTTAATGGCTGAGTGCCTCAAACATGTATCTGATGAATCTGCAGTCCCTTAGTGGGATGAAATAAAACAGGCAGATGTCTGAGTTACGCACTATACTGCTACCTCATATTCGTGTGTTTTTTCTAAATAAACCCTAGAAGACTGTGTCGGTAAGAGCCCAGACAGACGTCAGCGCTACGCAAGGGTGGCGTTTGTCACTTATAGTGGGGAATGTGGGTCGACACTAAAAAGTCTGTGGGTTTGCAAATACATGCGGGGGTTTAAAATGGCCGCCCAGCCAAAGTAAAGTACAGACTCTGAGTAAAGTCTGTCCTACTGTGTATGACTACCAGTTCTGCATACAGCATACACAGGGAAAAGTGTGACAAGTATTGCCGCAATAGCACCTCCAGAGGTCAGGGTGAAGAAAATGCAAAAATGGCTACCTCATACATATTGTAAGTGTGGGTAGTTTGTTGGTTTTATATTTTATTAAAAGTGTAGTTACATATTACACAAGGTTGTGTCATATTCCCTTCATTATTGGGTGTTGCTGCTATCGGTGTACCCATGAGCCCAAATACCATCTTAAGGGGAACCATCTCGTCAGACCACGTGGGGTCCGTGGAAAACTGAGGTGAAGACGTGGCACAAGTACAGATTCTCTCCCCCGCACGAGCAAGATATCTTGTAAGTAGGGTTTCTTTGTTCTAGATAGGGGCCCTTGCCTTTATATACTGCGCAATTGGTGTGTCCTTTTGTTTTTGTTTTCTCAGAATCATTTTGGAGGTATTCCATAAGGACACCCCTACCTGCCTGTAACTTTCCTGGTTATTCCATCTACCCATCCGGATATGTTTCTTATCTAAAGACTGTCATTTGGACTACGGTATCTTGGCTACCTTATTCACTAGCGCCGGGGACACTTATCCTATCTATTGATGGTAAGATACCCATAACTCTGCATTTCCAACCTTTATACGTGTTTGAGAGCCTAATTGCACTTCTAACTCTGCTGCATGAGGCTTGTCCCAGAACACCCAGCAGGCCTGGGGACTTCCTATGAGAGGCAATGAACCATGAATATTCGCTAAATGTGACCATGTGCCTTGTAACAAGATAACACCCCTTTGTGCAGACAAACGGGAAAAGGTACTCACCAGAGACAGGAAATGGAACAGTTTCTCTCTTTATTGGGGTCAGATGTTCCTCAGTGTTCGGCTCTTCTTTCTCTGACTTAATCTCTAAACTCTCCGGTACAAGCACTTGGAAACCTGGCAATAACAAAAGGAAAATCCATTATGTAAAGCTGGGGGTGGGGGCGCTTCTTGTGACATCAGAATACAGAAATACTCCATACTGATTCCTATGGGGGAGGGGTGAAGTGACTGATTTTACTTTGTTATTAACCCTTTGAGTGCAGAAGAAGATTTTACCCCCAAGTGCTGAAAACATTTTGAAGCTACCAATGTTCAAACCTCAATAACAATAATATTCCCAATATAACCTTAGACAAATGTTTTTTTTCATTAGAACAGGTATCTTATAATTGTATGCACGCTTTAATATTATTTCCCAAAATATTGTACACATTTCAGTCCATTTAAAAAAAATACTGAATACAGACAAGTGAGGATGTAAGGGTACTTACCCCAAACAGGAAATGCATCTATTTCTTCCTTTATTGGGGTCAGATGTTCCATAGTTTTCGGCTCTTTCTTCTCTGACTTAATCTCTAATCTCTGCAGCACAACCACTGGGAAACCTGGCAATAAGAAAAGGGAAATCCATCATGTAAAGCTGGGAGTGGGGACGCTTCTTGTGATTTCACCTCCTCTGATATTGGTATAATATAATAATTCTTGTAAAGAAATGTATTTACTAGCCCTTCTGGCAGAAAATAACAGAGGTGAAGATATATTATATTCTTACCTGCTGGTGGTTCTATAAGAAAACAGGATTAGTTTGGTTGTTTGACTCACATAATTTCCAAATAATCAGATATTCCCCTCTTGCATAATTCAAAGACACCAAAATATCTCCTCTACTCACTTAACAAGTGTGGATCCATGCTGGGAGTGGGCAGCGCTGCTCTGGAGGTGCACGGAGTGGGCAGTGCTGCTCTGGAGGTGCTGGCAGTGGGCAGTGCTGCTGCTCTGATGTGCTGGCAGGGGCAGTGCGCTATGGAGGTGCTGGCAGTGGGCAGTGCTGCTCTGGAGGTGCTGGCAGTGGGCAGTGCTGCTCTGGAGGTGCTGGTAGTGGGCAGTGCCGCTCTGGAGGTGCTGGTAGTGGGCAGTGCTGCTCTGGAGGTGCTGACCGAAGGTTACTTAATCTATATGTGTTGGGTTTTAGAATGTGCCTGTATATAAAACAGAATTGGAATGATCAGTTTTTTTGGACAAATATACAGCATTTAGTATCAGCTTTTTCCAACCTAAATCATTAACCCCAAAGGAGTCGGAGAAGACAGGGGCACCAAAAACACAAATGGTATATCCGCAAACAGGAACTTCATTTCAAACACTGCAAAACTTTAATGGCTCAGGATTGTGTCACAACATAACCATCTAGAAAAGTAATCAAGAGAGTCGGAGATTAACAGCCAAAAGACCAGTAAAGTCCTCATAGTGTAACATAGTAACATACTGTACAGTTCCATAGTATGAATAAAAAGCAGATACTGTACATGAGTGAGACTTTGATAAATGCTCCCGATACTCTCTCAGGTCCAGCAGTTCTGCTCCATACTGACATAGTCTCACTTTCCTATTTCATACGGTGAGAAGTGGGTAATGCAGAGGAACCAGTGCAGAAACTTCCCCTCACCTTACCCAACCATAATAAAGAGGTGAGTTTGATCCCTCACACCCTCATTAATTTGTTCCTCGATCACCTCCCGTTTCTCACATTCAGCTAATTTGTACCTGGCAGGACATTCTTATATAAAGGAATGCCTGGGGAAACACTGACATTTTACTCACTGATTATTTATTTTCCCCTGGTCTCTCAATGTTAGCACATGACATGAGGGAATAGGCTCTGCCCATCTGAAGGTAGGACACAGACTTCTGACCTGCTCACAACTTTATAAGCCCCGTCCTATTATGACGGGATCACTGCTTCCCGACCCAGATAATTTCCAGAGGAATAGTTATATTCTGATACTGAATCAAAAGCACTATTCTCTGTGTTATATCTGTGGAACGTATCTACACGTATAATAAGAAGGACAGAGGTTCCAAAATGAACCCGTCGCCCACATAATGGCCACCGTGCGTCCAGTGTTTGCATGGGTTGGCTTTCTCCTCCCCTCCCCGTCACCACGAGGTGGCGTGGAGTTGCGCGCGCAGCGGGGAGAGGAGGGGGGACGGGGGAGGAGGGCGGGCTATTTAAATCTGTCGTGTGCGAGGAGAGTTCATTAATCCTGTTTTTCCCACCCATCCCATGAAGAATGTTATGTCTAACCATTTCTTATGAATCTGTTAGCAGATCCATCGTTACAGCGTTGGCGGAACTGTCAGGCCAGTCATCGTAGGGACACCGTAAATACCCGAAATGGGGCTCCACCCGATGCGGATGGGCCGCCAGGTAACGGTCCCCCGGAGAAGATCGTGCGGGCTGGAGGCGCCGACGCAGGCAGTCGGTCGCTGTTCCCCTGGCACCAATCTTAGGTAGCTGGGCTCTATCCTAAGCGGGTAGGCCCACGCAGCCAGGGAAAGAGGGACTAAGGGTGAACGGATGACGGAGCCGTGAAATAAGGGGCAAGAGTGTTCCTCACGGCAGAGAGTGTGACTCCCGGTTGATGGTAGAAGAGGGCGGGTGGAGGAGGGCTCCTCCCGCCGGAAGATACCGAGAATAAGGATGACAAAGGACTAAGTTTATGGCTGACAGTTATGTGATAGTATTGTTAAGCAATAAAGCTGTGACCATTTTTACTTCCGCAAAAAACTGTGTCGTCTAAGTTTGTAGGGTGGGGTAAGTAAACCACGCAGTAGGCACTCTAGGCCGTTATAAGTATTGTAAACACAATAAGACAGTCTGTCTGTGAGTGGGTTTATTGACTTTGCATCTCATCCCAGGCTATGTTTAAAAGCTGTGTTTAAAGCAGCAAGCACTGGCTTAAGGGTTTTCCATGTAATAATGGACTTGACAAAAAGGTGGCACTGTGTGCTCATTTGCATGTCATTTCCCAGAATCCCTTGCTGCAATATATATTTATTATTTGTATTTTTTTCTAAGCAGAGTTATGTGAAATTATATAAACTTGCGTAAGATGGCATTCAAAGTGAGTTAGTACGTACATACCAACAGCAATTCCCTATGCCCTCCGTCTAGGCTAGATCTGGGATAGCTCTCCTCTATACCCGACTATTACTCTATATATAGGCAATTAGTACTTCCTCTTTCATAGAGCTTTTCTGCTATAACAGACCTTTTCTGTTTGTTCCTCTTAACGGAGACGTCTCTTCAATCAAAATATGATCTGGGACTTCTTCACATCGGCTGTTTGAGGAGCATTGCGTCGTGGGTCAAGAGTTGCTGACGGAGCAGGATTAATTTATTTTTTATATTTAAAAATATACACTCACATGAAAAAGTCCTGGTCAGCAACTGTAAAAGTCCGTACGGAAACCTCCTCTGGACAAAATTAGAGCAAAGCGTTTCACGGTTAATTCAGCCTCGTCAGGCGCACACCGGACGCTGTAGCGGGAACTTTCTGTCACGGAAGAGTGCACGGACCTTTACAGTTGCTGACCAGGACTTTCTTTCATGCGAGTGTATATTTTTACTATACTAATAAATGGATTATATTTGAACCCAATATACTCTCCATACATGTGACCTGATTACGGGGGAGGATTACGTGACGGGGGTGCATGTACAGCACTCTTCTGTTCAAAAAGCCAAGTGTGAGGAAAGAAAACATTTAAGGGATCAAGTAATTACACATGGCCGTGTAAGTAATGCTATATTACATTTCTATCCCAGTCAGGTTCTGCTAATACCAGTGTGAGTGTATTGACTGTGGTTTACAACCCTTGTACATTACACTGAGTACTATGGTGGTCTGGTTATACTCATAGCCATTCCATCATTGAGATCTGCAAGTTCATTAAAATACGTTGATTGAAGAATTTGTTTATTTACAGCATCGTGTGCTCCCCCATATTTATTTTGTTCTCAAATGTAATGTGAAAAGCGATGCAAGTGAATACATGGATGTTACCCCTCCCCCCACGTGTCACCCCCGTTTACTAGAAGTAATCTTTATTATTGGAGGTTAAATGAGTCACTGTTGAACCACGCAGAAATAGTGGACACAATTAAGTTATCAGTGAACGACTATTTCAATTTAAATGGGGGTTCAGTAGTCACCCCCAATGCTGTGGGAAGCACTCGAAACCCGATCAGAGGGGTGTTCATCTCCGTGGCCGCCCACAAGAAAAAAGCCAAACAGAAACTCCACAAGGAAATGGCGGATAAAATTACAAAATTAGAATGAAAACAAATCTAACCCATCTAAGAATGTATACAAATTTCTAATGGCGGCCAGACAAGAGCTAAAAAAGATACAACTAGAGGAAGCAGAGAAAGCATTAAAATGGTCCAACCAACTATATTATGCTAAAGTGAATAAAGCAGACAGGTTCCTGGCCAACAAGCTCAGAGGCATAAAAACCAAAGCACAAATCCCCGCTATCAAATGTAAAAACGGGTCAACCACAGGATGACGAACAAGAAATTGCCTGCGAGTTCACTAGGTTCTACGCTGACCTAAACCAGTCGGAAGGGCTCCCCCACCTGTCAAACCCTGAGACCATATCAAAATACCGAGACTCCTGTAATCTCCTGCAGATAACCGACATAGAAAGAACTAACCTAAACAGCAAAATAACACATCTCGAATAAGTTAAAGTGATAACGGACCTTAAAATCAGGCAAATCACCAGGACCTGACGGCCTTTCAAACATATATTACAAACAAATTCTAGAAGGAAAACTGCTATATTAGCTGTAGTCATGTTCTCTGGGAACAATCATTCATAAACCAGGCTGAGACCCCCTCTAATGTGGCAGTTACTGTTCTATATCACTAATAAACGTCGACATTAAAATATACAGCAAGACCCTAGCCAATAGGTTAAACCCAATAATACCAAGGCTTAACAACATAGATCAGTTGGGCTTTGTCTCTGGCCGACAGGTTTCGAACAATACAAGAAAAATAGTCAATATCATAGAACATCCACTCCACTAAAACAAAGGCAATCCTACTGGGCCTCGACGCAGAGAAGGCATTCGACAGAATAAAGAGGACATTCCTGGTCAAGACCATGCAGTCCTTTGGTTTCTCTGGACCATTTTTAGAAGGGGTCAGAGCCCTCTATCACTCCCCTAGAGCCCTAGTTAAAATACCAAGTAATAAACTAGAGACAATAAATATTAAGAATGGCACAAGACAGCGCTGCCCCCTATCTCCCCTCCTCTTTGCCCTATCAATTGAGCCTCTGGCCTCAAAGATAAGAATGCACCTAGTTATTCAAGGAATAAACATAGGCGACAATAATTACAATATATCGCTGTTCACAGATGATGTCACCCTAACCTTAGCCAACCCACTGATCTCTCTACCAAATCTGCTGAAGTCACTAGAGAAATTTGGTGGGCTATCAGGATACAAAATCAACAAAGGACAAATCAGAAGCCTTGAACCTGTCCCTCCCACACCCTGGGATCCAAATTCAAATACAAAACAAAATCAAGTTTAAATGGCGACCAACTCATATTAAATATCATGGGGTCAACATCTCTAGAAAAAACAACTACTCCATTATTTCCCCCCACTACCACATTATTTGGCAACATTAAGGCCTCGGGCATGGTGCCTCGGGCCGCGCTGATCAGCGCTCCTGCACTGCCGCGCCTGCTCAAACTGGAGCTTTTTTGTGTCCTGGCAGGCGAGGCAGTGAGCGCGCTTTGGGGGCGGGGCAAAGGCGGAACGGAGGCGGGGCTCGTCCCTCGCTCCCATTGGATGTGAGCGGTCACATGACCGCTCCTCCGCTTCCCTGAGCGGCAAATTTTTAATTTGCCTGTCTGATCAGAATTTCTCAGCCTCCGCACGCATGCGGAAGCAGCTGCTAAAGCCGCACTGACAGATGCAGGGAGTAAGTGCATCTGCTCAGCGCGGCTCAGCACAGCCCTATCTACTATGTCCCAGGCCTAAAAAGGACCTATTGAAGTGGAGAAAGCATCAGATATCATGGATCGGTAGGATAATCTCCATAAAAATGAATATCCTCCCCACACTGCTATATTATTTCCAGACCCTTCCAAGTTATGTACCAAGAGGTGAACTAAGAGCCCTACAGAACCAAATCTTTAAATTCATCTGGCAAGGGAAGAGACCCAGGGTGGCTAGGTCCGTGCTGATGGCCTCCAGATCGAGGGGCGGCATGCTGGTCCAGATATACTTCGGTACGTCCATGCAGCACAACTACGCCAAAAAGTCGGCAGGAATGTTGTTCTGCTGTGTAGCAATCGAATCGAGCTACTCAGAGGATTGCCCGGTACTAATATCGCTCTGGACAATAGTGAAAAAAGACCAGGGATATAAAGAACCAGAACCTGTAAAATTCACAATGAACATCTGAACAAAAACAAAATTTAAACTCACGTCAACTACCTCCCAGATTACCCCCCCCCCCCCTTTGATAACCCAAATTTCCCACCAGGGATGAGCTCAAGCCATTTCGACCAGTTTAAGAATAAAAACATTAAACGGATAGGAGACTGGAGATCACATGGTGTCGGGGAGGTGAATGGCAGCTTAGTGGCAGAGCTCCTTTCCCACCGGTGCCTTTAGCTCAAAATATAGCAGCAGCAGCAGCGGGCGATCACTGCTTATTCCCCCACGAGTGTGTTCCTAAATACACAGAGATGGCAACGGGCAAAGCTCTCAGGAAAAAGACCCAACCTGTCACCACTTACTTTAAAAGTAAAGAGAAAAATGGGGGACACTTGATTAGTGTTAATTTAAGCAAAACAAAAACCAATTTACCCAATAAATACATGCGTTTGTATAAAAATTGATAAAAAAAGTGATAAAAATCTTATTGGAATTGGAGATAAAAAAATATATTATAATATAATAAAATGTAAAATAGAATTTATATATAAGGATGATAACAAGGAAAATGTGTATGTCTTGGTGGAACCTTAAATTGGGGCTTGGAAAGTCTAGATAGAAACTACTTCATAAATTTAGTGAGTTTCTAAAATGGATTCTGTTGTTTGATGGTGGGATGAGGGATATAAAATAAAAGATGTAAGAACGGTGGGGGCAGGTGATTAGCACACTCTTGTGCAGCCTGTGCCAAACAGGGATGGTGTTGCTGTTGAGTGCAGTGCTATACAGCCTGCTGTCTGGCTAGAGTAGTGATGCTGGTTTGGCAGTGCTCGTTATGTTTAAACGTTGCCAGAGAGAGTGGTTCCTCTCCTTCTACTTGAGGTGGTTGGGGTGCTGTTTTAATAAAGGATAATATTTAGTACAAGGTAAAGCAAGGTGACTGCCTACTCTCTAATGGAGGTGGTATGTAAAGTGGCTTCTCTCCCGGGTGCCCGATTCAAAGAGAAAGGGCCAAAAAAACCGGTGAGTGGGGTGAAAAATGAGTTTATTGAATGCATAAAAAGCAAAACAGGAAAAACACTTACATACACGTTGGGCAACAGCCCAGCTTCAGCCCGATCGTCCGATGCGCTCTCCGACCGATGTGGACCCCGTGATGCCGATGGCGGGAACCGGAAGGGGAGGGTTACCGGATGTCAACAGGGGCTGGGTCCTCAGGTAATGGGCTCCGGCAGGGAATACGCGTTTCGCAGTGATGGAACATGACGAAGCATCACTGCGAAACGCGTAGTTCCCTGGCCGGAGGCCATTACCTGAAGGACCCAGCCAGCCTGTTGACATCCGGTAAGCCCTCCCCTTCGGTTCCCGCCATCGGACGCGATCACGGGGGTCACATCGGTCGAGGAGAGCCATCGGACGATCGGGCTGAAGCTGGGCTGTGCCCAACGTGTATTGTAAGTGTTTTCCTGTTTGCTGTTTATGCATTTAATAAACTCATTTTTCACCACTCACCGGTTTTGGCCCTTTCTTTCTTTGAATCGGGCACCCGGAGAGAAGCCACTACATACCACCTCCATTAGAGAGGGTAGGCAGTCACCTTGCTTTACCTTGTACTAAATATTATCCTTTATTAAAACAGCACCCCATACCACCTCAGTAGAAGGAGGAGGAAGCCACTCTCTCTTGGCAACGTTTAAACATAACGAGCACTGCCAAACACAGCATCACTACTCTAGCCAGACAGCACGAGTTATAGCACTGCACTACACAGCAACACCATCCCGTTTGGCAGCAGGCTGCACAAGAGTGTGCTAATCACCTGCCCCCACCGTTTTACATCTTTTATTTAATTCCTTATCCCACATCAACAACAGAATCCCATTTTAGAAAACTCACTAAATTTATGAAGTAGTTTCTATCTAGACCTTTCCAAGCCCCAATTTAAGGTTCCACCAAGACATACACATTTTCCGGTTATCACCTATATATAAATTCTATTACATTTATTATATATATAATATATTTTATCTCCAATTCCAATAAGATTTTTATCCATTTTTTATCAATTTTTATACAAACGCATTGTATTATGGGTAAATGTTTTGCCTTAAATTAACAACTAATCAAGTGTCCCCCATTTTCTCTTTTCACCCTGTGAGCAAAAAAAACCCATGCGCTGACCAACCCACCGATTCCACTGCCATTTCAAGAAGATTCCGGGCTTATCTCTCTACAGGTCCAGCTGCAGAAAACAAACAAGGGCAAGATTACACTACCCCTTATTTTGGTTATACATTAAAAATAGGCCACACCACAAAGCCCTAAAACAAATAAGGGAGCGCCCCAGCCTCTATTCCTTTCTTAAAAGTAAAGAACCGCAGCAAACGGCAAAGAGGGATCCAGGCCCGCCACCTTGCCCAGACCCAGAGATGGAGACTGCGGACGAGGAGCTGAACACAGAGGATCCAGACATCATGCGGCGCAAGACAGAAGGAATTTTGTTCCAGTATGAAAAAAATCTTTAATCTGAGCTGTGGGCTTTGAGAAAAGACGTGGATGCGGCTGGGTGAGAGGACTGCGAACCCTGGAGTCCAGGTCGGACGAGACAGTAGGGGCTCTAACACAGACCCAAACACAAGTTCATACACATAATGGATGAGGTCAGAACCCTTGAGGACAAAATAGAGGATGGCGCGAGAACAGGGATCGGAGGTGTGCAATATCAGATTGCGGGGGGGTACCTGAATCTATCACTGACCTGAGCTTTCGCACGAGCTGGCTTGAACACCTTTTCCAGACAAGACGCAGGGGATTGATTTTAGACAGATGCCACACGGGTCTCTACGAGGGAGACCCCAAAAAGGAGACCCCCCCAGGGACGAGTGATGCGGCTTTCACCATTATCGGGTCAAAGAGGAGACCGCAGAATTTCCAGGGAAAGCAAAGTATGGAATTTCGCAGATCAAATTCCAAGTCTTCAGGAACTGTCCCCAGCTACCCTAGCTAAAAGGTGCACCCTAGCCATGTCACTAGAGCTCTTTAGGGACCAGGACATACACTACCGGTGGCTGTTTCCCCTGTGCACTGCTGGTGCTAAAAAATGGGGTAGCACACACCTCAGAATGCAGACAGCGGTGCAGAGGTCTCAAGCGTGTGGGTGCTTCGGAGCCCTCCCTGAGCCCCCCTAGGCTAACAGCAGCTAGAGATAGCCTCCACGCCCCCACGTGGAACGGAGCTAGGCACGCTCACACAGAGGTTCGAGCTACAACGTCAGTGCCAGCTCCCCTGAAAGGATTGATTGGGCACCACTACCTCAAAGCCTGGACTATACCCCAAAAATGCGGTGATGAGAACTGCCTGACCGAAATAAATCTCCCCCCTTGAGCCCTGGCAACAACAACGGACAAAATACCTTGGTGACCCCTCCACGACATGCACGCAAATCCGGAACGGCGGCCATCTTATCTCCCTCCTTCCTCGCGGATGCGCGGTATTGCTCTGCCTTCGCGGACTTCCACGATGACGTCAGGAGAGGCCCCAGTTCCTCGCAAGAGTTGGACTCATGTCCCAGGAACAGCGGCGCGCACGGCCAACGTCACGGCGCCGGAAGGCACCAGGAAGAGGAGGCGCAGGGTGCCTGGTGGCCGGGATCGTAGCGTACAGGCTGGGGGCAGCGCGGCGGCGGACAAAGAGGGTAACCCTGCGGCAGGCTACCCTGCGGGCGGGTCACTGCAAATTCCCAGCCAGGGGTAAAGGTTGTTCTCATATATTCTAATCAGTGTTTAGATAGTTTATACGTTTATTGGCGTACCCCAAGAGTTGTGCGTTCAGTTTGGGGGGGAAGTCGCCAACGTTGCTTTTGTTCTGATCCTCGTTATAGTTCCACCTCTAGCCGAGGAGATAGAAAAGATCGCTGCTTGTACAGGATATAACAAACAGGCCGGTGGGACCCTGGGGGCTTGAATAGCTCTTGAGGAGCTATATCCTAGCGGGGGCCCGGCCGCGCTTACTTTGCACCTGCGGCAAACTAAAAAGAGGGAGGAAGGAGACCTGCTCGGGAAACAACGCCGGGAGAAGTGAGATGCAAGAGCGATCCCTGCACTAGCACCCCACACTCAGACAGTACCGGCGGCGGTTGTCGCATGACCATCGGCAGCGGAGGAAAGAGGAGAGGGGTCGTGGGACAAGGGGACGTGGCTACCTCATAAATATATATACAGTGGTTGACAAATCACCAAAAAAATACTCGCCAACACAAAAAATCTACTCGCAACCAAGTACCCAAAACGGTGATGCTTGGGCCAATATTTACTCGCCCGGGGGTTAATCCACTCGCCCGGGGCGAGCAAATGTTGGTTTGTGAACACTGTGTATAATTATATAATATATATAAATATATATTATAATATATATGGATTATATAAACAAAACGAACAAACTTTTTTTTTCAGGTATGTATATATATTATCTACTGTCATTTATATTCTGAAAGAAACTGTATGTATGCATGGCCTGTGTTCCTCAGGACAATTGAGATGCTCCCTTGGCCCGACCCGCCCCCCACCACAACCTCTATCTGGCCTTTGAGGCGGAGTGAATCCCACACACACACACACACACACAACACACACAACACACACACACCAAACACAACACAAAACAACACACACACACCACACTGCACACAAACACACCCACACCACACACACAAACACACACACCACACACACACCTCACTTCTCCCCCCGTCAGTCGGACCGGCAGCTCAACCCCTTCCAAACACACCCCCCCCCCTCCCCTCTACCGGTTTTTGCCCCTCCACTCTCTCCCCCACCTACCCCCAATAAAAAACCGCACGTCCGACAAACATCCCCAGCCGCACTATCACGCGGCTCCCGGATGGAGGGGAAGTGGGCGGGAAGGCCTCCTGCACCCCCCGGCCGGGGACTCCTGACGCAATATCACGTTGCGCTCCCGGACGGAGGGGCGGCGGCACCGGGGCCCCTCCTCACTTCCCCCGGCCTCCTGCACTACCCCAGACCTCCTGCACTCACCATCAGTTTGCAACGGCTCCCCGGAGGAGGGGAAGCGCGGGGCCGGGGGGGCGGGGCCTCCTGCACTCACCATCATGTGGCACGGGTTCTGCCCCAGCCTTGCCACCTTCTGCCCCCCACCAGCTTCCGAACCCACCTCCTCCCCAGCCTGATGCCACGGGGATATCCGTGCCAGGAGGGGAACCGTTTTTGTGTCCTCAGGAAACCACCACCCAGTCACAGGTAAGGTCACCCATACGTCTCCCACTGTCACCCAGTAAAGTCAACCACCCAGCACCCTACACACCCACACATCCTCCAAACACACAACACCCAGTCATCACTAACCCCACTTCACTCACTCACCCAATTTCCCCGGCACCCCCTTCCCTCAGTCACCCCACTTCCCTCAGTCCCCAATTTCCCCCAGGTCACCCACTTTCCCCCAGTTCACCCACTTTCCCCCAGTAAGTCACCAACTTTCCCCCAGTCACCCACTTTCCCCCAGTCACCCACTTTCACCCACTCACTCACCCACCCACTCACTCACTCACCCACTCACCCACCCACTCACCCACCCACCAGTCACTCACCCACTCACCCACCCACTCAGTCACCCACACACGCAGTGAGCCAAAGTCACCCACCCACCCAGCGACCCAAAAGCACCCACCCAAGCGACCCAAAACCAAAGTCATCACCCAACCCAGCCACCCAAATAAAACCAGCAGACCCCCCAAGTCAAACCGACCCAAGTTCACCCACCACTCGTCACCGACCCACCCACCCAATCGGTCACCGACCCAACACACCCATTCAGTCACCGACCCACCCATCCCAAATCAGTTCACCCATCCACCCACCACACTCAGTCAACTGAGTCACCCCACTAGCTGTCAGGGGGGCCGGGAAGCCCAACCATTGTTGCCCGCCCCCCCAAAAAATTACATCGCGGGCCCGTCAGGGTATAATATCACTAGTATATACTATATATAATACAATTCTGGACAGGTCCTGGTTATGGCGGTCAAGCCATGTAAATTAACAATGAAATAGTGATTAATTTGTATAGAAACATATAAGGTTTGTCTCCTACAAGGGTTATTATTAACATAATTAAAGCTTTGTAATCTTGTATTATCTCCCTGCATAACATTCCCTTGCTATAGGCGTGGGACTGTGGTTGCCATGTGGCTGTTGACTCCTCCCCTTTGTATCACGTTGTACACAATTGGCACAAGGAGTGGGATGGGGGAAGGGTGGCCGCATGGGAAACCATGTTGTCTGAGATTTGTATCTATTGGCGTGGTGGAATCGGGGGTTGGTCAGCGCATGGGTTTTTTTTGCCACAGGGGTGAAAAGAGAAAATGGGGGACACTTGATTAGTGTTAATTTAAGCAAAACATGTTACCCAATATACAATGCGTTTGTATAAAAATTGATAAAAAATGGATAAAAATCTATTGGAATTGGAGATAAAATATATATATTATATATAATAAAATAGTAAAATAGAATTTATATATAAGGTGATAACAAGGAAAATGTGTATGTCTTGGTGGAACCTTAAATGGGCGTGGAAGGTTAGATAGAAACTACTTCATAAATGTTAGTGAGTTTCTAAAATGGGATTCTGTTGTTGATGGTGGGATGAGGGATATAAATAAAAGATGTAGAACGGTGGGGGCAGGTGATTAGCACACTCTTGTGCAGCCTGCTGCCAAAAGGGATGGTGTTGCTGTTAGTGCAGTGCTATACAGATGCTGTCTGGCTAGAGTAGTGATGCTGGTTTGGCAGTGCTGGTTATGTTTAAACGTTGCCAAGAGAGAGTGGCTTCCTCCTCCTTCTACTTGAGGTGGTATGGGGTGCTGTTTTAATAAAGGATAATATTTAGTACAAGGTTAAAGCAAGGGACTGCCTACTCTCCTAATGGAGGTGGTATGTAAGTGGCTTTCTTCCGGGTGCCCGATTCAAAGAAAGAAAGGGCCAAAAACGGTGAGTGGGTGAAAAATGAGTTTATTAAATGCATAAACAGCAAACAGGAAAAAACCTTACAATACACGTTGGGCAACAGCCCAGCTTCAGCCGATCGTCCGATGGCGCTCTCCGAACGATGTGACCCCCGTGATCGCGTCCGATGGCGGGAACCGGAAGGGGAGGGCTTAACGGATGTAACAGGCTGGCGGGTCACTCAGGTGAATGGGTCCGGCAGGGAAAACTGAGACGCTGTAGCAGGAGGCTGAGGAAGGTGTACAGAGAAAAGAGCAAAAAGGGAACCCCCTTTTCCACCACCTCCCACTCATGCCGGAGCCCTGGATCCCCTTTTTATGGTTAAAGAAGCGCCTTGATGATTGAACAGTCAATAGGGACTCCAGGTAATTTAAGGTAGTTAAAAACAGCTCTAATCAACTTGTGGTCTTGTTTATGACAGCATGACTGTGGTGAGGATGGGAGAAAGAAAGATAAATGCAATGTAATTGTAAAGTTATAATACAGTCTTAAAATTGAATCAAGCATTTAATGTGTTGCAGTGATACTCACTCTTCGTATTAGATTGCCTTAGGAGCTTGATTGTCCCTAATGAGTATACAACTTTGAAGTTGGTGACTAACAATTGATACAGAATCTACGAATACATGGGGAAAAAGGCATGAGAGATATTATAAGAAAATCATGAGAGAATTTAAGGAAAAAAACATGAGAAAATTGTTAGAGAAAAACATTACATATTTATACAGGTTCCTTAAAAAGGGTGCGTGGACAGAGTTGTACTAAAACATTGTACTTGGATCCCATGTAGGTTCACATAGCTCGACACTTTAGTAGAAGATAGTTTGGTAGTTTAAGGGGATATTAAATGTATATAAAGAGTATTTGGTGGAGAAATATGTCAGAGTCCATGGACGTGGAAATTAAGTCACTGCAAAATCTCCTTGCTTGAGCTTTGAATAAAAAAAGCTTCACGGGCTTTTATTAAAAATGAGATAGGAGATATAAATATATATAAAAAATATTAATAAAAATAAAAATAAAAATAAAAATAAAAATAAAATAAAATAAAAATAAAAATAAAGATAAAAATGGAATGATATCAATAGTGTAAAAATTGGTTACAACAATAGACTAGAAGATATCGGGATAATATGTGTTTTTCCGTGGTTGAATATGTAAAGGTATGTGAAATGTAATGATGTTTTGTGATTTAGTATTTAAGTCATGGTGGACTTTCACTACCGGATGTTCATGTGTATGATCTCATCGGGGAGAGCGATCCCAGGGTCATAGTTCTTATCACTCTAAGACTTGGGTTGCTTAGGGGTTAGGCTGCATTGATGCTGATATTTAGAACCATGTTTGCTGGACATGAGAGGTAAGTTGTCACAAGGCTGGGGATCCTCATAGTTGCCGTCGGTACTAGTGCAGGGGGATGTGGAGGAGAGAGGGGGAAAAAAAGGGGGGGAGGATGCAGGGTGTGAAAATAGAAAGAACGGGAGATAAGATAGGGGAAAAGGGGGGGTACTCTATTTTCACCCTGCATTTCCCCCCCTTTTTCTCTCTCCCCATGCACTAGTCCGACGCAACTATGAGGATCCACCAATACTGTGACAATTACCCTCTCAAGTGCCAGCAAACATGGTTATAAAGATCAGCATCAATGCAGACTAACCCCAAGCACACAAAGTTTCAGAGTGAGTAAGAATATGACCCTGAGATCGAAATCCCCGAGAATATACACATGAACAATCCGGTAGTTGAAAGTCCACAGATGACTTAAAACTAAATCACAAAACATCATTACATTTCATACCATTTACAATTCAACCACGGAAAACAAACACAGATTTCCGATATCTTATAGTCTATGTTGTAAACCAATTTTTTAAACTATTGATATCAATTCATTTTTATCTTTATGTTTATTTTTAGTTTTATTTTTATTTTATTTTATTTTTTATATATATTTTTTATATATTTATATTCTCCTATTCATTTTTATTAAAAGCACGTGAAGCATTGTTTAATTCAAAAGCTCAAGCAAGGAGATGGTGAAGTGGACTTAATTACCCACGATCAGGACTCGGACAGATTTCTTCTCCATCCAAATACTCTTTTATATACATTTATATCCCCTTAAACTACCAAACTATCTTCTACTAAAGTGTAGAGCTATGTGAACCTACATGGGGATTCAAGTACAAGGTTTTAGTACAACTCTGTCACAGCACCCATTTTTAAGGAACCTGTATAAAGATGTATGTATTTTCTCTAACAATTTCTCATGTTTTTTCCTATAATATCTCTCATGCATTTTTCTTATAATATCTCTCATGCATTTTTCCCATGTATTTCTTACGCATTCTGTATTAATTTTTATTCACAAATTCAAAGTTGTATACTCATATAGGAGACAATCAAGCTCCAGGCAATCTAATACGAAGGAGTGGTATCACATGCACACAATTAAATGCTTGATTCAATTTTAAGACTGTATTAACTTTACAATTACATTGCATTTACCTTTTCTTTCTCCCATTCGCTCACCAAAGTCAATGTATGTAATAAACAAGACCACAATTTGATGTATAAGCTGTTTTTAATACCTTAATTACATGGATCCCTTATTGACTGTAATCAATCAATCAAGCAGCTTCTTTAACCTATAAAAAGGGAAGATCCAGGGCATCCGGCAGGAACCTGACGAAGCATCACTGCGAAACGCGTAGTTCCCTGCCGGAGCCCATTACCTGAAGGACCCAGCCAGCCTGTTGACATCCGGTAAGCCCTCCCCTTCCGGTTCCCGCCATCGGACGCGATCACGGGGGTCACATCGGTCGGAGGAGCGCCATCGGACGATCGGGCTGAAGCTGGGCTGTTGCCCAACGTGTATTGTAAGTGTTTTTCCTGTTTGCTGTTTATGCATTTAATAAACTTATTTTTCACCCACTCACCGGTTTTTGGCCCTTTCTTTCTTTGAATCGGGCACCCGGGAGAGAAGCCACTTACATACCACCTCCATTAGGAGGAGTAGGCAGTCACCTTGCTTTACCTTGTACTAAATATTATCCTTTATTAAAACAGCACCCCATACCACCTCAAGTAGAAGGAGGAGGAAGCCACTCTCTCTGGCAACGTTTAAACATAACGAGCACTGCCAAACCAGCATCACTACTCTAGCCAGACAGCAGGCTATATAGCACTGCACTAACAGCAACACCATCCCTGTTTGGCAGCAGGCTGCACAAGAGTGTGCTAATCACCTGCCCCCACCGTTCTTACATCTTTTATTTTATATCCCTCATCCCACCATCAACAACAGAATCCCATTTTAGAAACTCACTAAATTTATGAAGTAGTTTCTATCTAGACCTTTCCAAGCCCCAATTTAAGGTTCCACCAAGACATACACATTTTCCTTGTTATCATCCTTATATATAAATTCTATTTTACTATTTTATTATATATATATATATATATTTTTATCTCCAATTCCAATAAGATTTTTTATCCATTTTTTATCAATTTTTATACAAACGCATTGTATTATTGGGTAAATGTTTTGCTTAAATTAACACTAATCAAGTGTCCCCCATTTTTCTCTTTTCACCCTGTGAGCAAAAAAAACCCATGCGCTGACCAACCCACCGATTCCACTGCCATTTCAAGAAGATTCCGGGCTTTATCTTCTCTACAGGTCCAGCTGCAGAAAACAACAAGGGCAAGTATACACTACCCCTTATTTTGGTTATACATTAAAAATAGGCCACACCACAAGCCTAACAAATAAGGGAGCGCCCCAGCCTCTATTCCTTTCTTTAAAAGTAAAGAACCAGCAAAGACAGGCAAAGCAGGGATCCAGGCCCCGCCACCTTGCCCAGACCCAGAGATGGAGACTGCGGACGAGGAGCCTGAACCAGAGGATCACGACATCATGCGGCGCAAAGACATGAAGGAATTTTGTTCCAGTATGAAAAAAATCTTTAAATCTGAGCTGTGGGCTTTGAGAAAAGACGTGGATGCGCTGGGTGAGAGGACTGCGACCCTGGAGTCCAGGTCGGACGAGACAGTAGGGGCTCTAACACAGACCCAAACACAAGTTCATACACTAATGGATGAGGTCAGAACCCTTGAGGACAAAATAGAGGATGGCGAGAACAGGGATCGGAGGTGCAATATCAGATTGCGGGGGGTACCTGAATCTATCACTGACCCTGAAGCTTTCGCAACGAGCTGGCTTGAACACCTTTTCCCAGACAAGACTGCAGGGGATCTGATTTTAGACAGATGCCACCGGTCTCTACGAGGGAGACCCCAAAAAGGAGACCCCCCCAGGGACGTAGTGATGCGCTTTCACCATTATCGGGTCAAAGAGGAGACCGGCAGAATTTCCAGGGAAAGCAAAGTCATGGAATTTCGGCAGATCAAATTCCAAGTCTTCCAGGACCTGTCCCCAGCTACCCTAGCTAAAAGGTGCACCCTAGCCCATGTCACTAGAGCTCTTAGGGACCAGGACATACACTACCGGTGGCTGTTCCCCTGTGCACTGCTGGTGCTAAAAAATGGGGTAGCACACACCCTCAAGAACGCAGACAGAGGTGCAGAGTTCCTCAAGCGTGTGGGTGCTTCGGAGCCCTCCCTGAGCCCCCCTAGGCTAACGGCAGCTAGAGATGGCCTCCCAGCCCCCACGTGGAACGGAGCTAGCACCGCTCATATGGAGGTTCGAGCTACAACGTCGGCTGCCAGCTCCCCCTGAAAGGATTGTATTGGGCACCACTACCTCAAGGACCTGGACTATACTCCCTAAAATGCGGTGATGAGAACTGCCTGGCCGAAATAAATCTCCCCCCTTGAGCCCTGGCAACGGACAAATACCTTGGTGACCCCCTCCACGACATGCACGCAAATCCAGAACGGCGGCCATCTTATCTCCCTCCTTCCTCGCGGAGCGCGGTATTGCCTCTGCCCTTCGCGGGTTTCCACGATGACGTCAGCAAGAGGCCCCATCTCCTCGCGAGACTTGGACTCCGGTCCTGGGAACAGCGGCGCGCACTGCTGACGTCACGGCGCCGGAAGGCACCAGGAAGAGGCGCAGGGTGCCTGGTGGCCAGGGAGCGATGTCACGCAGCGTGCAGCGCTGGGGGCAGCGCGGCGGCGGGACAACAGAGGCTACCCTGCGGCAGGCTACCCTGCGGGCGGGTCACTGCAAATTCCCAGCCAGGGTAAAGGTTGTTCTCACTAGATTTCTTAATCGTTTAGATAGTTTATACGGTTTATGACGTTACCCCCAAGAGTTGCGTTCAAGTTTGGGGGGGAAGTTCGCCAACGTTGCTTTTGTTCTGATCCTCGTTATAGTTCCCAACCTCTAGCCGAGAAGAAAGATCGCTGCTGTACAGATATACAAACAGGCGCCGGTGGGATTCCCCATTTCGGCACACATGTGTTTCTCTTGTCGGTCCCTGAAGAGAAGGGATCGCTTTCAAGTCCCAGGGAGGGCAGCCCCCGGCAGAATAAGATCGCTGGGGCAGCTGCATTCTCCCATGGGCAGAAGAGCCGCACTCGGGGCCCCCGAGTCGGGCTCTTATTTTATTTTGTTTTTTGTGTTTTTATACGTGTTCTGTTTCTTTGGTTTAATATAAGTTTTTTTCCTTTTGTACTTTCCGGTGTTCTGTCTTGCCTCCCTACCCCTGCCACCCACCCCCCCTCTCCACACAGCTGGAGGGACCAACTGAAATGCAAACAGGAGGTTCTAGCTCTGGTACTGGGTCCAGTCATGGTCATGCGCAGTCCAAATGAAGACTCATTGGGCGAGTGGTCGAATATTAAATTGCAACTACACACAAACTCTCAGTTATGGCTTTAATGTTGATATCCCACAATGTTAAGGGTTTCAACAATCCCACAAAAAGGAAGCTAGCATTCTCAGACTATAAACGAAAACAAGCAGATATCCTACTACTACAGGAGACACATTTTAGTAGATAAAATACACCCAAATTCCTAGATAGAGAGTTCTCCCAGGTTTACCTATCTTCAGCCTCCGTCAAAAAACGGGGAGTAGCCATTTTGATTAGAAATAAGACCCCGTTCATCCTACAATCCACCAAAAGAGACACGGACGGCCATTACGTAATTATTACTGGCACAATTCGAGGCAAATTTGTCACCTTGGCATCGGTCTATGCCCCTTGCGAGCAGGAAGCATCCTTCTTCGATCATTTCTTTAAGATTCTAAATCACACAGCTAAGGGGACCGTCCTGCTCGCGGGCGACTTCAATATGGTCATGCTACCGCATATAGACAGATCAGGAGGGGCGGGTGCAGATAACAGAAGAGTGGGGCTCTCTCTCCGTCGGGGCCTCAAAGCTAATCAATTAACTGACATTTGGAGTTGCACCCGACGGACAGAGACTACACGTTTTACTTCCATCCTCATGGCTCATACAGCAGAATAGATTACTTTTTTGTATCCTGCCAACTGGTTCCTATGGTCTCCCTAGCTGGGATTCACGATGTTTCGTAGTCGGACCATGCGCCGATCGAGCTAAGGTGCAATAATATTAAAGCCATTAGACCAGGAGCGAATTGGAAACTGAATGAATCTATACTAAAAATCCCCTCGATGTGTGAGGCCATTGGTAATGAAATCAAATTATTTTTCCATCTTAATCTAGGATCAGTCAACTCCCACCTCACATTGTGGGAAGCTCATAAAGCAACTCTACGAGGCACACTAATTAATCTTACGGCTAAAAGAAAACGGGAAAGAGATGCCAAAATTGTCACACTACAATCTAAATTACACTCCCTCTCCTTAAAACACAAAAATAGTCCAGACCCCCAATCCCTACAAGAAATCAAAGACACCAAAATTGAATTAAACCTACTTTTGACCTCAAGAGCTGAGAATTCATTGAGTTGGTCAAAGAGGAAATTTTATGAAAAGGCAAACAGACCGGACACAATGCTGGCGCGTATGCTCAAAGACAGGCAGTCGAAATATAACATCCCAGCCATACTGTACGCCTAAAATCCGGGTCCACCTCAGCCAACCCGATGAAAATAGTTGAAGAGTTCGGTTCATTCTATGAATCCTTATATAATGGGGAGAAGGTGGCCCATAATCCTAAAAAGAGCGGGGCCTTGCGAGATTTCCTGGCCAGCTCAAAGATAAGGAGATTGACGGCTACGGACAGAGAGGCCCTTGGGGCAGATCTCTCTATTGAGGAGCTCTCACAGGCTATCAAAGAGCTGAAACCATCAAAGGCTCCTGGGGGGATGGCTTTTCGGGGTTATATTACAAAAACATTGTCAAACTGCTCGTCCCAAGGCTGCTCCAGGTGTTTAACGCAATTTTAGCGGGAGCTCCCATCCCCAGGGAAATGCTGCAGGCTTCCATATCTCTAATCTATAAGACTGGTAAGGATCCGCTGGACTGTAAAAGCTACAGGCCAATCTCACTAATTAACACAGACATCAAACTGTACGCCAAATTACTGGCCAACAGACTTTGCCCTATCCTACCCAGAGTTGTACACCCAGATCAAGTCGGATTTATTAAAGGTAGGCAGGCAGTGGATAATACCCGACGATTTATTGATCTGATAGAATTGGCTAATAAAACAAATACCCAAAGTATGTTACTAAGTCTGGATGCTGAAAAAGCTTTTGATATGATAGACTGGCCTTATCTGAAAGAGACGCTTGCGGCATTCGGCTTTGGAGATAAGATGAGTGAGGCGATTTTAGTGCTTTACTCAGGCCCTACCGCCAGGGTCATACATCAGGGATACCCCTCTCTGCCATTCCAAATAAAGAGTGGCACGAGACAGGGTTGCCCACTCTCGCCCCTCTTATTCGCCCTATGCATTGAACCACTGGCGGCACAGATCAGAGGCAACCCAGACATCTCAGGGTTGAGCGCTTATGCACAATCTCACAAAGCTGCCCTGTACGCAGATGACATCCTCTTGATTGTTACAAAACCCCTCACCTCCCTGCCAAACCTTTTTGACCTGTTAGACAGATTCTCGAGGATCACAGGGTTCAAAATCAATCAGTCCAAATCTGAGGCGCTGAGTATGAACCTCCCTAGATATACTGAGAAATTACTTCAACTGAATTTCAAATTCAATTGGCAAAAGAAGAGTATCAAATACCTGGGAGTCCACATCACTAAAGATACTGCCAACATTTATAAAGCAAATTATCCCAATCTGATTCGGACTCTAAAATCTGATCTACGTAGATGGACCTCCCAGAGAATTTCCTGGATAGGCAGGATACATAGCGTTAAAATGAATTTACTCCCCCGTATCCTTTACCTTTTCCAAACACTGCCTATACCTCTCAAATTGAAGGATCTACTCTCTCTTGAATCTGAGATATCTAATTTCATATGGGGAGGGAAAAAAACGAGAGTAAACAAATTGAATATGAAAAGACCCGTTCTGGCGGGCGGGCTAGCGGTGCCGTCTGTTATCATACTACAAAGCGGCACAATTAAGCCAAATTGTCCAATGGCAATCCAACACAAAATCGAAACGCTGGGTGGAGCTAGAAAGCGTGGTATGTACCCCATTGGAACTCCGCAACTTGATTTGGATGCCCAAAACAGCGCGCAAATTCGCTACCACGCCGCTTTCCTCGATGACCAACTCACTGACAGTTTGGGAGGCAAATAAGATGAGGCATTCCATCACATCAAAACATACCATGATGACCCCCTTATGGAACAATCCTCAGTTCGCTCCGGGCCTAATAGGTAGTAATGTCTCAATTTGGAAGCAAAAAGGTTATGAACGAATTAAAGTCCTGGAAGGTTATGACCGGAAGGTCAAAACGTTCGATCACATCAGACTAGAAAAAGATATGCCCCACTCCGAATTTTTTAGATATCTCCAGGTTAGAGCGTTTTACAATAAATCAGCTCCTTATCCCCCATTAACTTCATTCGAAAAGCTCTGTCTGGCAGAAACAGACACTAAGGGACTTATCTTACAGTTATACGGGGAGGTGGTCGGTTCTGCTGTACAGGGACAACAAACACCCTCCTTCAGATCCCAATGGGAAAAGGATCTCGGAGAGACCCTTGAGGATGAGGAGTGGACGGCTATCTTTTTAGCCACAGCAAAGAGCTCCATTTGCTCCACTCTCAAGGAGAACGCATATAAAGTCCTTATGAGATGGTATCTCACTCCACTGAGATTATAAAGGTTCGTGCCAGGTTCCTCCCCACTGTGCCCGAGACAGTGCGGGGGAACAGCAGACCTGTTACATATGCTGTGGTCCTGCCCGCGGATCTCCCCATTGTGGGAATCAATCAGGAATTGGATACAGAGGATCTTCGACCTAGAAATACCACCGGACCCATGGCTATTCCTTTTGAACAGACCATTAATGGGTCTTACCAAAGCAAGTAATAAACTAATTGCACATTTTGCACTAGCCACGCGGTGCGAGATCGCAGCATTATGGAAACGCCCCGACATCACAAATATCCCAAAGATTCGGAATTGAATATGGTTTATCTGCCAGATGGAGAAGTTAACGAGCTTAGTTAACGACACTGGCACCAATTTTCTAAAAGTCTGGATGCCTTGGCTGGCCCAGACGGATATCCCAGGAGTCGAGAGAGAATCAATTTGGCTATGATAGAAACAGATGCGTTCTCCTCGGGAGGGGTTAACTACCCCCAACCTTGAGTCACAGTTCCAGGTCCTATTTCACCCCCGAATCACCACAGGGATATCAAAAGTCGACCCGCTTACAATGCGCTTGACCACAGCCTAAATCGCTACATTTGAAGACTGGGGTTATGCCACAGCTACCATCCAAGATGCCGCCCCCCCCTCACCCTTCCCACCTCCTTCCCTCTCCCTTTTTTCCCCCCCTTTTTCTTTCTTTCCATTTTGTTTCGTGTGTGTATATGATCAATGACATATCTTGAATAATCAACGACATCCAAAAACTTGTTCAGTTAATCTATTAGACTATGGTACCCCGTCCGGTCCAGTAGGACTCGAAAAAACCGGGCGGACGCATCCAATATATGTTATAGGTTTATATTTCATGTAGACATACTACAACTTATATGTCTTGTTCTGTTGTATATTACATCTGTAAAACTCAATAAAAATTTAAGTTATAAAAAAAAAGGATAGGAGACTTACTTCACAAGGGGAAACCCCCAAGTCTCCAAGAGCTTAGAACCAAATATAACGCCCCAGACCTACCTCTATTGCAATTCCGACAAATTAGGCATTTCCTCCTGTCCATCTCTAGGAACTCAAAATCTCCATAGCTGACCAACTTCGAGCACTTATGCAAAAAGGAAAAATACCAAAAAAAGACTAATAAGGATGATTTACGCAGGGCTAGAATCGGCGGGGTCCACTACAGACCATAGTTATATGACCAAATGGGCCAGAGACATGGGGATGGAAATTGACAGAGAAGACTGGGAAGATATCTGGGATAATGTGGCAAAAACCTCCATCTGTACAGCCACAAAAGAAAACATATATAAAATAATATGCCAATGGTATCTCGCACCAAAGAGGCTAAAACAGATCTTCCCAGAATCCTCTGACCAATGCTGGAAGGCATGCGGCCAGGTAGGCCACCCACCCTAGGGCAACTACCACTTCAATCACCCCCAAGAAATCAGGTACTCTGGTTTAACCCCTTCATTGCCTTAGTGGCTAGCCGCTAAAAGGTAATGAAGCTTATTAAAATAAAATAAAAACAACACAGTATTGAAGCAAGGGGTCTCCGGAGCAGAACCACATTCATTTCAGGTTTGGAGCCCCATGCTTCCCGAGTTACAGGACCCGGTATCTCCCTGCATTGTTTAATTCTGCCGTGTTACGTGACCGGGACATTTAAACGCACAGGAGATACCGGCACCCCTTATTGGGGCCTGAACTCAGGAAGCATGGGGTCCCCGAGGCTGAAATTAATGCAGTTCTGCTCCAGAGAACCTCCTGCTAAATTACTATGTTATTAAAATGTAAATAAAAACAGTGCCATTGCCTGTTAAATAAGAAAAGAGCTTAAAGCCCATAGTGAAGACTGTTTAATATATTCAGCTAAAGAAACGGTTAAATCACTTACAGACGTGAAAGATTTACAAACACACAAAAGAGCAAGTAGGTTTGCTGTGCAGTCCAAGCTGGAATACCCGTAGTGTCCATGAAATTCTGCCGAGATCCGTACATCAGACTCTGTTGCCCTCCCTCGGTAAATGGAGCCGTCCTGCTTCCGTGTCACATGTACAGTGACATCAGCACATTGCGTGCTTCTTGCATCATTCGGGGGTGGGGCATAGGCTGGCAATGCTCACACTCGGGATACTCTGTGATAGTCACGAAGTATCAGACTGGATTCACAGCTCGCAAGCCATAAGAGAGACAGCCCTACGCGTTTCAAGGATATTCACAGTGAAAAACTATCACGTCTTAAAGTGATATTTAACCATTTATTTTGCTGAATACATGAAACAGTATTCACTATGGGCTTTGCGCTCTTCTCTTTTTGCATCGCCCACATTTTTTACAGTGTGTTTGTTGGTTTTATTTGGACACAATTTTTTAGATTGGGCTATTTATTATTTATATAGCTGTCTTCATGTGTGGGTAGATATGTAGAAAAAGGAATGAGCACTGCGGATATAGAAATCAGGCTGGCAGCAGGTAAAAAATATATTATTTATTAGGAAGCAGTAAGGTTTAAGCAGTAAGGATTATAGAGTAGCGGATCGTCGGAGTACTTTGCCAAGGTCAGGAGCGGATAATGGTCGTGCGTAATCCAGGTCAAGAGAAGAGAGTTGTGGAGTCCAATACAAAGCAGGGTCAGGCAGCAGGAAGACAAGGCAGCAACAACCGGCTCAAGGCTGGGAACGAGGTACAAAACTGGAAGCAGTAAGGTACAGCGTCACATAGGATTATGCTCGGCAATGAGACGGAGTTGCAGGAAGGTATATAAAGGGAGAACCTCCAATCACAAGCCAGAGTAGAACCAGGAAGTGAGATATGATAGGCTGCTGGTGCATACAGGTGTGCCCTATGATGCAGCCTGATCAGAGGTGGGGGCAGAGCCGATTACGCGCGACCCACGCATGTGATGGAGGTCAGGGGGTGGGGCTTAGGACGCACGTTACTCCCACGCCGGTCCTGTCCACATTCAGAGCGGAGGCGAAGCTTGTGTCGTGCGTCAGCGGAAGTGCTGGATGAGCACACCCTTTGCGCAATGGACTGAGGGGCGGAGCTGAAGCCGCGAGCGAAGATTTAGGCTGTGCGGGATCCACGCATGCAGCCGGAATGCGTGGTGGTGCGTCCTGGGCATCTGTCATGACAGGAGTTCTCCAGCCGCCGGAACGGCGAATCCTCACAGTACCCCCCGCCCCCCCCCTCTAAGAGGGACCTCTGTGCCGGAAGGCTTATCCGGAAATTTGGAGTGGAAGTTACGGATCATCCTGGAAGCATGAACATGATGACTTGGAATCCAGGATCTTTCCTCTGGGCCGTAACCCTTCCAGTGTACCAAATAATGTAATGAGCCTCTTGAGAACTTCGAGTCCAGAATGGATTGTATTTCATACTCAGGTTGGCCTTGTACCATATGAGAAGATGTGGGAGGCGAATGAACCGAATGCGTATTCTGGACCACTGGCTTAAGCAAGGAGACGTGAAAAACGGATGGAATCCACCTAGAAAGAGGTAACGAGATACGGTACGCAACCGGATTAATCCTGAGATAGAAAAAGGACCGAGAAATCTGGGTGCAAACTTCATAGATGGTACCTTCAGCCTGATGTTTTTGGACGAGAGACAAACCTTGTTGCCAATCTTGAGTTCTTGAGCAGGTCTACGGTGGCGATCAGCCTGGGTCTTCTGCCTATTGGTAGCTGTCTTGATGTTTGCCTAAACCTTTTTCCAAAGATCTTGCAATGCTTTAATCCTGTCGCCTGCCGCGGAAACCCGATGAAGATGAGGAGAGAGGGAGTGTAGAAGGATGGAACCCGTAATTTACAAAAAATGGAGATTCCAGAGTAGATCCACTTCGTGCGCTGTTATGTACGAATTCTGCCCAGGGCAAAAGTTCGGACCAGTCATCTTGGGAATCTGAAACAAAACATCTTATGTATTGTTCTAGTGACTGATTGGTCCTTTCAGTCTGACCATTCGTCTGTGGGTGATAACCGGAGGAGAAATGTAGAGAAATGCCTAGTTGTAGGCAAAAAGAACGCCAAAAGTGAGACACAAACTGAGAACCCCTATCTGACACGATAACCAGGGGTACTCCGTGAAGTCGGAAGATCTCTCTGATGAATACATCGGCCAGTTTGGAAGAATTGGGAAGACCTTTGAGAGGTATAAAGTGGGACTGTTTTGAAAAGCGATCCACGACCACAAGGATCGTATTCATGCCATTGGATACCGGTAAATCCACAATGAAACCCATGGACAGGTGTGTCCATGGCCAGTCGGGAATAGGAAGGGTCTGGAGAAGTTCTGAAGGAAGATTCCTGGGAGTTTTAGTCCTGGCACAAGTTGGGCATGCGGCTACAAAGTCCTTGACATCTTTCTGAATCTCGGGGCACCAAAAAGTTCTGGAAATCAGATCTAAAGTTCTCCTGGTACCTGGATGACCTGTGGCTCTGGAGGAGTGACTCCATTAGAGAACTTTCCTGCGGTGCGTAGAAGAAGTATAAAGACAATCCTCAGGAATATTGAGATCTGCAAGGGTTTGGTGTGATCTTGTTTTCGTACAATATTTTTTAGAACATTGAAGGTGGTTGCAGAAAGAATACATTTAGCAGGGAAGATAGGTTTTTGTTGGTCCTCAGATTTAGGGTGACTTCTAGGGTGAAAGGAAGTTTTGGATTGGGATGAATAAGGATAGGTGCGGAAACAAATGCACTCTTAAGATAAGAGAAGGACTGAATGGCCATGGGAGGCCAAGAAGTACTGATGCAGCGACCGTTATTCGAATGCGCCTCGAATCAGTTTGTGTTCACCGCTGTATTTCATTTGGTATTTTCGCATTTTATCACTGTTCATGTTGCGTTCGCGCAATCCGGCACTGGGCAACCGGACGCGGTTGATCTGTTTAATTTAATGGTTTCTTTGGATGCAATTCTTCGCGTATCCGCCATGTGGCAGAGTTAATGAATTATAATTTGGGCGCTATTCTTTGCGTATCCGCCAGGTGGCAGAAATTAATGAAATTAATGAATTGGATTGAATTGGAATGTGTACAGTACTTTGCTACTTTGTAAGGTTGCAGGTGTTTAAAACAGATACCAGTAGCACCCACGTCTATACTGGTGTACATACTTACAGTGGCCCATTGAGAATTGACTTTTGATTTTTCGAAGACGTTATCAAATTAGGCGTTCCTAATAAAAAGCATTAAATACTCAATGCGTGCCTTTTTTTTTCACATTCTTTCCCCGCACAATTGCTGAGTGGACATTATGGCTACACCACAGACGTATAAAAAACCTGACTGTAGTTATGCGTTTTTAATATATTCAGCAATTAATGCTGCAGCAGAAAAGATGGCGACTGTATCTGAAATATATGAATATTTAATTTCGAACTATGATTTTTACAAGTTTTCATCTGACGTTCATGGGTGGAAGCGTGCGATAAGAAAAACCTAAAGTAACGATCAGTGTTTTTTTCGCATTGCCCCTCCTGCCGGAGAGATTTGCAGGTATTGGGGTGTCATGCCAGAATTTCACAGTATGTTTGATCATGGCAATTTCAAAAGAAGATAGGTCGGTTTTAACCCATATAAAATTCGTCAATCCCAATCCAGCAATGTGCCGGCAACAGCACCAGCCCCGGCTGGTCCGACCGTCAGTGATAACCTGGTGAACGGCAATCCTTTGTACCTGTCCCCGCCAGAATACCAGGCACATTTCCAGCCTGAGCATGATTTCGCGTACCAGCAAGCTTGCATTTACCAGTACCAACAAGATTACCAGCTTCATAAAGCTGTCAACTACAAGTGTAGTAGGCCAGCTGACACCTGTCAACAATAATGCAGACTTGAGGAGTCACAGTGAGTCATCACCACCCGTTTGGCAAAGTTTATAATGATGGTAAATACAGTACTGTATACTTTTATGTACTACACTGTATTACACTATACTGTACTGTACATGATACTGTAGTCTTAAGTTTGGAGTTGCAGTTCAAGCTGCCGTGTGTCAAAATAATTTTTTAAACAATACTGTACGTATTTTACAGTACAGTACTGTACTGTACAGTATATGCATCAATACAATACTGTATGCGAGTTGAGGGGATGTTTCTCTGTTGAGTGCCCTTTGAAGAATGATTTGATTGGCCGCTGAAGTACGTGACGCTGATGCAGCTTAAAAATGTAGGGAGAGAGAGGGTGGGGTTCAAGAGTCAGAGCCAATCAGAAGTTGCTTGAACGTCTGCTTTAATTCCCAATGACCTGACTTGGCGCCTGCGCAATACCGGCAATAATAGCATAATTGTTTGTTTTTCCCCAGAAACGAAACATTGACATCAAGCGGAAAAAGACAAAAGAAAGGATTTGGATGAACCTCTAATATCGCTTTTTTTTTTTAAAGTTGCTTGCACATTGTTTGCCAAACCTGATACTGTACAGTACTGTATGCTGCCGTTTTAATATTCAATTCTTTTTTTTACATTGTACAGTACTGTCATCACTACTGTTTTACAGTACTGTACGTTGCATTGCGTAACTTTTCTTATGAACACCAAAAATAAAAATGTATATCTTTTATTCTATACTGTATGTATTATTTAATATTCAGTGCTCATTTGCGTTTTTTTTTTTTTTAAATAACCGTTAAGAGAAATGCCCTTTCATTACATTACTGTACTGTAATGTGAAGTGCGATGCTTTGTTGAACTGTTCATAAGAATTTCAGTGTCTGCAATAGGGGGTCGGTCAAAAAATACATTTTATTTTTTTAATGCATAATAATAATAATAGCATATTCTTGTATAGTGCTGCTAGTTGTACGCAGCCCTTTACAGAGACATTTTGCAGGCACAGGTCCCTACCCCGTCGAGCTTACAATCTATTTTTGGCACCTGAGGCACAGGGAGATAAGGTGACTTGCCCAAGGTCACAAAGAGCCGACACTGGGAATTGAACAAGGCTCCCCTGCTTCAAACTCTGTGCCAGTCAGTGTCTTTACTCACTGAGCCACTCCTTGCATAATACAAAAATACAGTAGCTCTGGTCTCTCTCTTCGTTATGGCATCGCGAGATGGGGGGGAGAAAGGGGGCTGCAGCTCTGAAAATACGGTAGAAAGAAATAATTATTGGTAATAATGATTAAACAATAACAATATTTCCAAAGATATTTTTTTGAAAATACATTTTTTTTTTTAAAAAATGCAAAAACTTTTTTTTTTTTTTTTTTGCAAAAACGAATTTCTATACAGTAACTACTGAGAGAGGGTGGGAGAGGGGGGTTTGTGTAAGATACAGGCTGGTTTGTACATAGTACTATAATCTTACACTTCACCCCCCCTTCCTTTTATCACTGCTGCAGACATGGTTAGTTTGAGTGCCATACAGTACCTGTATCATACTGACCTGTGCCTGATTAAAAGAAAAAAAATGATTAAACTATAAACAATATTTCACAACAAAAAACATTTAAAAACACTTTTTTTGGCACAAACTAATTTCTATGATGATTAAACACATTTTTTTTTGGATGAAAAACTTTTGCACTACTGTAGAGTTTTGGAAAAGTCGTTAGCAAGAGGGGTGCCCCTCCAAGCACGAGCCCTTGTATGTCTCAACAGGCCGTTTATGGTGTCTCTCACAGCTCTCATAACTGTAGGCGTGACACGGAAATAACGCTCCACATCATTCAAAATTGTCTTTCGTAAATTTTCTGGCAGAGCCTTCTTTCTTTTATTTCCTTCATAATTTACACTGTGAGTCCAACCGCTGTACATCTCAAAACTGACGCGGTGTTTAAAGATGGACAGGGCAAATTTCTGGGCTACATCACCATATCGAGTCTTGTATTTCTCCCAGGTGTGCTGGGACAGGTCGGTCAAGATGATGTCCGGCAGCGTTACAATCCTGGGTGCTGGTATACATCTGGCAGCGGGTGAGGGTAGGCGGTGTGGGAGGATGCATTCCTCCTGTCGTGGCCTTACCGGAATTGTCATCTCGTCCTCAAAGGCATACTGGTACATATCTTCTGACGGATAGGGTGAGCGTGGGGGGGCTTGGTGAGGGAAGCGTGAAGGTCACATCATGCAGACCACCCTCCTGCTTCGGACATACAGGGACAGGAACTCGCAGCAAAGAATACATCCCAACAATGTTCCTTTCCATCTTCTCCATGCGCATATCCATATTCAACATGGTCTCCAAAAGAAGATCTACCTTTTGCTCCGTGCTGTAGACATCTGCGTAGGTGGGTGGTGGAGGAGGTGACCAGGGGGTTGCCAGGAGAACAGCATCGAGGATGGTTGGTAGAGCAGGTGACCAGGGGGTTGCCAGGAGAACAGCCTCAATGATGGGTTGTGGAGCAGGTCGACAGGGGGTTGCCAGGAGAGCAGCCTCAATGATGGGTTGTGGAGCAGGTCAGCAGGGGGTTGCCAGGAGAGCAGCGTCGAGGATGGGTTGTGAAGAAGGTCGGCAGGGGGTTGCCAGGAGAGCAGTGTTGAGGATGGGTTGTGGAGCAGGTGAGCCGGGGGTTGCCAGGACAGCAGCCTCAAGGATGGGTTGTGAAGCAGGTGAGCCGGGGATTGCCAGGACAGCAGCCTCAAGGATGGGTTGTGGAGCAGATGAGCGGAGGGGGTGCAAGGAGAGGATTGGGACTCCACTTGACTTGCACTGTGCTAAGGGCACCGAATTTCTTCTTAACAAAATAAGGCCCAGGGGGTCTTAACCTTTGGAGCCTTCGGAACATTTTCTTTATTCTGCTTTGGTTGTCGCTTAGGTTTTGGCTGGGAAACAGCTTCCGCCTTTCGCTTGACCGGCACGGCAGAAGCAAGCTGGTTCCTGCGTCCGTAGAATCGGGGGCGATCCATGGAAACAGAAGGACGAATGCACAATGCAGTATCTGGACAAGAGCACGTTCAGATAGAGATCAGTCTATGCAATTTGTATCACCTTATATTTAAAAAAAATTTGCGGGCATGGACACGAGGTGCAGGTGTTAAAAGTGGGCAGAATTCATAAGTTATTCTCTCCTGTACTAATCCTGTCGAGTGACGTTTAACCCCCGGGCGAGTAAATATTGGCCCAAGCAGCACACGTTTGGTACTAGGTGGCGAGTAGATTTTTTTGTGTGGCGAGTAGATTTTTTGGTGATTTGTCAACTACTGTATATATATAACAAAAACAACACAAAAATGATGTAGCGCTTCAGGTGTATGTAAAGTGACTATAATAACAATATATATGTAAATTATATTATATAAAATTCTAAATAAGAAATTAGGAAATGAATTACCACCACTAAACCTAATAAAATCTACAAACCATAACGTGATAGTGATATAAACAAATGTCCAGAATAAATGTTCCACTCAGAAAAAAAGAAGAATCCAGAGAGATACACAGTCCCAATTGAAGATCCAGGGAGCGTCTTTGCAGCTTTAGAAAGAGTGGTATAGCCAACCACTATAAATCTATGGACAAAAAAACAAACAGAAGCGCAAGCTCCATAGCACGTAACTGTTTAAAAATAAAGGTACATTTATTTTAAAAATCAGCCACCCATAAGAAGTACACTTACAGGGTTTTAAAAATAACCTTACGTGGGAGAGAAATCTCTAAATGTGGTCACCTGCGAGGGTAAGGGAAGTCCCAGGAGGCAGGGTGAAACTACACAGCCTGTAGCCACCACCAGCTCATATCACATGTTGGCGCCAAGGTAGTAAGGCATTCAGTGCCTCTCCGTCCTCCGCTTCTACATGAGATAGTTACCAGCACTTGGAAATGCAGCTGGTAGGATCGCAGGGACGCCCAGAGCTCTGTGTGCACAGACCCAAACGCGATGATGTCACCAGCCCTACGCGTTTTGTCACACAAAGGGATCCCTATTAGGTGCAGGCAATGGATGGGTTAATTCCTTCTGAAAGGCCTTGTGTGCTTTTGCAGCCTTAGATACATTTGATATATCCAAGGGCGGGCCTAGCAACAGCCAGAAAGTGTCAGCCTGAAGAGTGGATACTGGTTGGGTCACATGCTGGATATGATGACTTATCAGTATCCAGACCTGCCCTGTTATGGGGTGGGGTTACAAGCACATCCTCTGGGTTTATTCTGACAATTTTCAGAAGTGAGTAGTCTGTCTCCCCAGTCCCTGAGGAGTGGGAATGTGTGTGTATTATCATGAGCACTACCAGGGATAAGAATCTGGATGGGGCCTGCAAGGCCCAATCCCTAAAGAAGGGCTGTATAGTCTGGCTGATTCCTGCTGTAAACGAATAAAGAACCAGTTGCACTATAATCCATTGTGGTTACTGACTGGACCAGAATATAATGTCAGTATGGACCATCCAGAAAACACAGGATCCATGCTGACTGGAGGCGCTGACCATGAGTGAAGAACCCTGAAATCCTGTTCTGCTGATTCTCCCCACACCACCGCAGAGCAACTCAGCCCTCCTTATACCTCACAGGTATGCGCCACCTTGCAAAAGACACGAGTAGCGGACCTAGGGCTCGATGCAGTAAAAGTCAAAAAGGCACTCTCGGCAGGGGTTTGAACTCGCAATATTTTTTGCGTTTTGCCCTCGCAGAATGCAGGAATCCCTGGCGAATCCCTTGCGAATCCCTGCGAGAGCAACATTTCAAAAAATTGCGAGTAGCCGGTGGCGAGACAGTCTGCCTGCCGAGAAGGGCTCCCCTGCCGAGATCTGTCTGTAAAGAGAGTGATCCGCCACTCTCTCTGCGCAAATCTCAGCAGAAAAAATATATATTTAAACTAAAATGTTATTAATAGTGTAGATGTGCAGGGGGTCTCCAGAGCTGAACCGCATTGGTTTCAGGTCCGGGGACACCCTGCTTCCCGAGATACAGGCCCCATTATGGGGTGCCGATATAACTCTGCTTTGAGAAGTCCCAATCACGTGACCGCGAGATGTAAACAAAGCAGAGGGATACCGGCACCCCATAACGGGGCCTGTATCTCTGGAAGCAGGGTGTCCCCGGACCTAAAACCAAAGCGGTACTGCTCCGGAGAACCCTGCACATCTACACTATGAGTAAAACACACATATCAATAAACAATAATTCATTACCGTAGCGGCTATCCGCTATGGTAATGAAGCAGCATTAATGTATTTTTAATAATATTGTGCGGGAGCAGGGGGTCTCCTGAGCTGAACCGCATTGAGTTCTGGCTCAGGGACCCCTGCTTCCTGAGTTACAGGCCCCGGTATGGGGCATCGGGTGCCAGTGTCGCCGCCATCTTTATAGCGTCCAAGACGAAGGGGTTAAGGCACAATAGCATGTTTATTGGGGACAATTGCCCACAATTAAACATTGCAATAAATAAAACACCCACCCACCCCCTGTGCCCCCAACAATCCCTATACCCCTAACAGACATAACATAGCTTAATTGTTTGGGGATGCACAGGAATTATACTACAGGCCAGCGGTGGCCCTCGGGTGGTCCCGCAGGTGCACGGGGGGCCCTGCTTGCCTGCAGTACCAATTCTGTGTCCCCAAAAATAATACAAAAACACATAAATACATTTAAATAAATACACCCCCACGCCCTAACACATACAGTAAAGTAATGGGCAAAATTACTATTATCCACATATGGAAATAATGCATTTGCCCATTTAAAATACACTAAGCAGCAGAAATAAATTAAATACATCTTACAATCACCCCTGCCAGGCACCCACGATGAAGGCCGTCCTCATCCTCACCCCGTCCCTGACCTCCGGTGCTGCAAAAAATAGACAAGAATAAAAAGAGACAAGATAATGTCCCCTAACCCCTTAATCACCTTAGTGGTTAGTAACTGCTATAGTAATTAAGGGATTAACCCACCCTCCCCCACTACCTACCCGGGAGGCCTAACTACCCTCCCCCACTACCCACCGAGAAGCCTAACCACCCTTACCCACTACCCACCAGGGTGGCCTACCCACCCACCCTTGGGGACAATACCCCCTTCACCCCCTCACCCATTACTCACAATAAAAACACTACACAGAACAGCCCCACTACCCACCTCCTAGGCCCCACAATAAACATTACCATATTTAATAAACAATACATAACCCACCCCCTGTGCCCCCCCCATAATAATATGATTTATAATTTTACATACAGGCTTAATAACCCAAGCCTACGGTAGTCCTGATGGGTGTCCACAGGCCCCAGAGTGCACCAGAGTGGGGTACCCACAGGTGCCTGGGGGTCTCCGGGTGGTCACAGGTCTCCGCAGGTGTCCCCTGTGGGTCCGCGTGGGCGTCCGGGGGTCCTCAGGTGGTCTCCATAGGTCCCCACAGACCTAAGGTACCAATCCTCTAAGTAAAAAAAATAAAGCATGGCCTACATTTAAATAAATTAATACCCCCCCCTTCCCCCCTCACCACCACTAAACACATGCAGTACAGTAATGGGCAAAATAACTATTATCCAGATATGGATAATAGATTATTTGCCCATTAATAAACACATAAACCAGCATAAATAAAGTAAATAAATACAGTTCTACTTACCACAGCAATATAATGGATGTCCTCGTCAGGATAAGCAGGTGTCCTCCATTGCCAGAATATTCCATAACAAATACATTCTAATGTCCCCTAACCCCTTAATTACCTTAATGGGCAATAACCACGAAAGTAATTAAGGGGTTAACCCACCCTGCCCCGATACCCACCCACGATGCCTATCCACCCTCCCCAGGCTACTACCCCCACCCTTCACCCATTCATTTGTACAGTGGCTTCATCATGCCCATATATAATATATATAATATGGGCATGATTAACCAATATACAAAGAAATGGTAAAGGATTTAATAAACATGCCAAAATAAAAACACCACATAACAAAATCAAAACATCACATAGCAAATCAAAATCAAAACATCACAGAGCCAAATATCAAACACAGCACATCTCAAAATAAAATCATGACCTAGCCAAATGTAAAAGCCAGCACATCTCAAAATCAAAACATCACATAGCCAATTAAATATCTAACAAATGCCAATCAAATTGAATGATACAGTGTGTACATGATGCAAATAATCTGTGCATCATGTAACACTATGCCAATCAATGTGCAAACTAAAAGAAACAATTACAAACAATATACAATGCCATCCAAACAATAAGAAAATAAAAACAAAGCAAAATGTAAACCGAAATAAATTACCATCAATTAATCCAATCCAAAATCAATTACACAATTCACTATTACAATCCCAAAACCAAACAATTCTGAAATAAATGCAAGTTCAAAGTAACACCATCAGCCAAAATCTAACAACCAAAAAGAAGCCACTATTAAAAAGCAAGCCCCCCCTCTGAAATAAACTATTTAAAACACCACTCAAAATTACATCTAACTAAATAAAAATACAAATTACATTGCAGAAACAGTTCTAAACAAACAAGCAAACTACATACTGTATAAAAAACATAAAAACAAGCCTCTCTCGCCGCTCCTCGCCGCTTCTCCTCACCTTCCTGCCAACTTTTTGTGCCGGGACGGTTTGGAGAGGAATTCTCAATTCTAGAACGGCATGTAGCAGCGAAAAGCTGATCGGGGCTACTAGAATTCAACGAGTTTGAAAAAGTGGCAAACAGCACCGAAAAGTGTCTTTTCGCCGCGCGTCTGCTGGAAAAAAAATTTCGGCAAAATAAAAAGGCGAGTTTTGCTATTTTCGTCAGCTTTTCGGGGCTTACTGAATCGCAGCAGGCATTTCTAACGAGAAGCTGGCGAAAAGTTCCTTTTCGCCGCTTACTGCATGAGGCCCTAAATTGTGTACGGAAGTAATATCAGAGAAGGATGTCATTTCTCTCCAGAAGGACTATGATGGAGTGGAAACTTGGGCAGGTGAATGGCAGGTTTAATACAGATAAATTAAATGGGGAAAATGTAGGTAAATCCTTGATGGATAAGGATTTAGGAGTGCTTTAAGACAGCAGGGTTAGCAATAGTGCTCAAAGTCATGCAGTAGCTGCAAAGGCAAATAAAATCTCATCTTGCATTAAACGGGGAATGGATGGTGTGACGATGGGGTAGCCAGCCTCCCATAATAAAGGTGAAGCCCGGCTGGCAGCCCCAATACCGTGTGTAATGGCCACCACTGTGAGGCTCATTTTGGCAAGTATATAAAATGTTTTGTGTAACCCCTTCCAGAAAAAAGCTACCCAGCGGGAGGTCTTGAACTTGCCAAGGGAACTGTTTGGTGGGTCTGAGCTCTGGTAGAGCGATTCCCATTGGCAAGTTTAAATTTGCTGCTTGCCAGCAGCTCCGTCATCCAGGGGCGGTCCTGAGCACCTAAGCCGGCCCCTTTCCCCGATTGGTGTAGCTGGGCGAGCCCTCATCCTCTGATTGGCTGCAACGTCACGATCCGCGCTGCAATTGGTCGGTGACGCCTGATCCAAGTTAAGTATAGCCACTGAGGGCTATGTAAGGCGCACAGCCGATCAGAGAACCAGACATCTTTGGAGCTGATCGGAGACACAGCTGGTGGGAGATTTGAAAGTGCTTTTTGTGAAATAGGAAAAGAATGCACACAATGCGCACCAAGGACTTGAATAGGTAGAAAATATTTATTAAAACCAAAGATAACTGAGGGGATCCAACCCCACCTCAGTACACATACACACTACATCCGGGTAAATATAGCAAAAATACCCACACACAGAGATAACTGCGTCTACTTAGACTAGATATAAACACAGTGATTCAAAAAATAATGATAAAAAATGAATAAAAAGACATGAATGTTCAAAATAAAGGATACATGGACCCAGATATAAGCTAATAATAAAGCTGAACAACTGCCTAAATCTGAAAGGGGGAGACGGGAACTTACATTGAAGTGCCGAGCGGGTCCCGCTGGTAAGTGTACAGGGGTCCGGACCACACCACCGCAGAGATGTTACCACAGCACGAACTTCCTGCAAGCGCCGTCTCAGCCTAAGAGCATACGTGCAGAGTGACCTGTCGTGACCTCTACGCGTTTCGCACTACGTGCTTCGAAAGTAGGTCACGCACATGGTCACTCACGCGTATTTACATAACTGGCCACCAATCAACAGCCGAACTGTGGATTAGAACCTGATATATTCCAAAAATACATTGTATTAGTATACAAATATCGTGGGTCACATAAAATGAAATGACAATCAACAATATAAAAGTGCAGCACAAAACAGAACCATATTTTTAAAAAACATATTTCATCTTAAAAACGGGGTGAGTTCTATTAATTCATTAAAACCAGTCAGGTACCTTGATTGGCATGTAAAGATCCAATATTGTTCCCTTTTCAACAAATTAAGATCTCTATTTCCTTGCCTGATATTATAAGGAACACATTCCAATCCCTTAAATCTTATACAGCTAGGATCATTATTATGAATTTCTTTAAAGTGTTTAAGTAAAGGGGTTAAAGGCATGCCTTTTGCTAGAGTTTAGGTATGTTTTTAACATCTCTCAGATGTTCTAGCATGCGTATTTTGAAAGGTCTCTTTGTCTTGCCAATATACTGCATATTGCAGCTACACTGCAAGACATAGACCACATGCGTGGTGAGACAATTTATAAAACTCTTGATATTATAAGTTTGGTTAGTTGCAAAAGATGTGACAAATTTATCTTTGGTGACATGATTACACGCTTTACATTTGCCACATTTGTATGTTCCTACAACTCCTAAACGTGTTTTTATATCACCAGAGGTTTTATTCTTTCTGACAACCTGGCTGGGGGCCAATAGACTTTTCAGATTGGGTGCGCGTTTGAATACAACACCTGGCTGTAATTTTAATTTTGGTCCCAAAATGGGATCCATTTTGAGTACCCTCCAGTGTTTACATAACACTTTCCTAATGATGCCATGGGCCCCACTAAATTTTGTAATGAAAGGAGGTATGGTGTCCTTTTACTTACTGGCCCATATGGCCTTTTTGTGATATTTAAGCAAGGACTCACGTTTAATTTTGTTAGTCTTTGCTAATGAAGAATCAATTAAACCCTCATCATATCTTTTGCCAAGGAATCTTTTTTTAAGAAATAAAGATTGTTCATTAAAATCTTGTATTTGTGAGTCATTCCTTTTTATTCTCAGAAACTGGTTGAACGGGATATTATGAACCCATCTTTGATCATGACAACTAAAGGGGTCCAAATAAGAATTTACATTTGTGGCTTTGGAATGGGTTTTAGTCTGAATAGTATTTGATTCTATAAAGATCCCCAAATCAAGGAAATAGATACTGATGGTACTATTCTCACCACTGAATTTAAGATTAAATTCATTTAGGTTCAAAAGACAGACAAAGTTGAGATAGAACTCTTCACTCCCCTCCCATACAATAATGATATCATCAGTTTGAGCTGTGGAGGGGGACATTTAACAACCATCAGAGACTCCCACTGTCCCATATATAAGTTGGCGAATGATGGGGCGAATGTAGTTCCCATCGCCGTCCCCAAGGTTTGTAAAAAATATATTGAATCAAACAAAAATAATTGTGACTCAAAATAAAATGTACAGATGTGAGAATGAATTCAATTTGTGATATAGGTAAAATTTGCTGTGTCATTAAAAAGTGCCTAATTGCCTCTACTCCTTTTTTTGTGAGGGATACTAGTGTATAAGGCCTGAACCTCCAATGTGGCCAGGCGATAACTTTCTTGCCAAGTGAAATCGTTCAGGACCTGTAAAACCATAGTAGTGTCTTTTAAATGAGAAGGGAGTGTAGTGACTAGTGATTGTAAATAAAAATCAACATAGACTGACAGATTTGAAGTGAGGGAATTTATCCCTGAAATGATGGGACGTCCTGGTGGTGAAGTTAATGATTTGTGTACCTTGTGTACCAGTGATTGTATTACTAAAGTGACGATGGAGGGTTCATTTCCTTAAATATTTTTGTAGATCAATGAAAAGGTCAAACTCATTGGAGTCCCTTGTGGGGGCAAAGGATAGACCTTTTTTCAACACCTCAAAAAGAGGTCGATCTATTTTTAAGGAAGACAAATTGAAAATGCCATTGGCAACTAATGTTAATGGCTCAAGGAGCCCCTCTTTGTGGGAGGAATTTCTCCCTCCTCTCTTACCTCGTCTAAATATCCCCTTTTTCGCATATTTGACTTTGTTAGAGGTTTCGAGGGGGGGTTGTCCAAATCCCAACTCGGTCTCTTGTGCCTCATATTGGCAGACTTCTGAAAAAAACAATCATTATTGCCATCATTGTCACTTTCACTGCAGGTATCTCTCAGTTGGTGAAATTTATTGGCAACCGGTATTTCAAAGGAAATATGTTAATCATCTTTCCTTACATACTGGTCTCTCCTTTGATGTTTAAATTTATGTTTGACTTATTTTTGTTTCCCATTTTTTCCAACCATAGACCAATTATCACTCTGACTCCTCTCTCGTTGACCAACATAATTGGGAGGCCTCCCTCTTCCTAGATCCTTAGTATTCTCATATTTGGATCTATTCTGAGGATGAGTATTTTTGGTCTTTTGGATGTGTTTTTCATGGGTATTGGGTAATTTAGGAATAGCACCAGATGTACTTTGCTCTCTTTTCTTTTTCATTGGTTCATTTTGGGTCTGGTTATGGGGACTTGTAGCTCTAGTCTCACCCCCTATATCCTTAATGCTCCAGTTTTTTTGTCTGTTCTGAGCGTTATCAACCTTGTCTCTTAAGAATTTTTTATTCTTTACCATCATAATCCCACTCTCATATTTTTTCAATTTGACACTCATTTCCTCTACCATTTTGGGTAGCCCATCCAAAACTGGCAAACTAATGATTAGAGCTAATTTCAAGAATTTCTTCCCAAATAACTAAAAAAGCTGGCTTGTTATTTCCATATGTGTTTTTTTTTAGGATTCTCAAATCTCTAGGTACCCGTTTATGTTTGATGTACTCTTCAAAAGATACAAGTTCCCAAAAAGCTCTTGTTTCTTGTTCTAATAGCTTAGTGAGAGTGAAAACTTTAGCTGGTAAATCAACAATATTGTCCTCTAAGTTCATATCTTCACAGAACATTTGGGAGAGACGCGCGGCGCGTGCGGGAGGCGGGACCAGGTTCCGTGCGGCAGCTAAAAGAGCTGCGGGGGAGCACGCATGGGCAGGAACAGTGGCCGAAGCAGCAGGTAAGGATGGAACACGCCACCCTGATTCCTTACATGTGGAGAGAATAGCTCATTTAGACGTCTTTATATTAGAAAAGAGGTATCTAAGAGGGGATATGATAACTATCTACAAATATATTCAAGGACAATACAAGGAGCTTTCAAAATAACTACAGTATTCATCCCAAGGGCAGTAAAAATGACACAGGTTCATCCCTTAAGTTTGGAGGAAAGGATATACAATATCACTAGCAACAAAGGAAAGGGTACTTTACAGTAAGGGCAGTTAAAATGTGAAATTTATTACCCATGAACATCTTTATTGAGAAAGGAAAGGTATGCAGGGATATACCAAAAAAGGAATTAAACATGGGAAAGATGTTGATCCAGGGAACAAGGTAATTTCCCCTTATGAGACAGCATTGGGCTGGGCTGAGGGGGTGAGTAGTAGGGTGCCCATTGATTACCAATGTGGCTATCTGTGCCCCGTTGAGGGAATACTGTAGATAACCACAGTGACAATCAACGGATTAAATGGCTAGTGTTTGTTGTGATTGTAATTTGTATTTTTTTCTAATGTACAGTACTGTACAGTACATTTGAATGGGCAAAGGCGCAATAAGCCATATTTGGCGAATAGGGCTATTGTCCATTCCTGTGTGTGGTAATTGGGGTACAGGGGGTGGGTGAATGTGGTAGTTGCCCAGGGGTGGGTGGTTACGACTCCCAGGAGTTAGCAGTAGGGGTTAACACCTTAATTACCTTAGCAGTTGTAACCACTAAGTTAATTAAGGAACTCCTCTTCCTAAATGTTACTTTTATGTCTGGAGCACTTCTGCGCTCTGTGTTATTTATATCATTAATTATTTATGATTGTCACATATTACTGCTGTGAAGCACTATGCACATTATGGCGCTATATAAATAAAGACATACATACATACATTAAGGGATGATCCCTCCCTCAACCTTCCCGGAATGTCTAACCACCCACACTGGGGCAGCTACCACTTTCACCCACCCCCTCTACCACCAACAAACTGGGTACTGTTGTTTAACCCCTTCATTACCTTAGCGATTAGCCACTAAGGTAATGAAGCTACTTTTTATTCAATTTCTATCACGTAAACGTCGGTGGGGATTTGGTCACGATGGGACGACCATGACCAAATGTCCCATTCCGATGAAATGTGCCACAAACAAGCTGATGAATTTCTAGAATCCTTTTTTAATTACATTTTAGGAGTTAAGATTTAAATCAAGACTAGAAATGTAAAATCTTAGAGACAATAATTCCTTGTTGTGTTAAATAATACAGGCATACCCCGCATTAATGTACGCAATGGGACAGGAGCATGTATGTAAAGCGAAAATGTACCTAAAGTGAAGTACTACCTTTTTTCCACTTTTCGATGCATGTACTGTTCTGCAATCGTCATATACGTGCATAACTGATGTAAATAACTCATTTGTAACATGCTCTATAGTCTCCCCGCTAGCACACAGCTTCGGTACAGGTGGGGAGCCACAATTGCTGTTTCGGTACAGGTAGGGAGCCGGTATTGCTGTTCAGGACGTCTGACAGGCGCATGCGTGATCTGCCGTTTGCCTATTGGGTGATATGTCCTTACTCGCGAGTGTACTTAAAGTGAGTGTCCTTAAACCGGGGTATGCCTGTACTGGCAACTGGCACCAAGTATAGAAAAACAGGTTAAACTTCTTATTGCATGTTATGTTTCTGATAAACAGAAACATTATAACAACACTAGACTGTCTTGCTTCTCAAATCGAATTTTTTTTTTTAATTTCCTTCATTCTTCATACAGTATACCAACACAAAAGGAAGTAGTACCAAAAATATTCAGTATCTATGAAATGACACTGCATAGACTGCAAGTATAAAATATATATGCATGTTTCACAAATTTGTTTTATCTCATCAACTTATTCTTGTTTGCTGTGTAAAATGACAGGCACTAACCATGAGATAAATAAATGTTTGTATCTGAAAAATCTGTATGTCAACAAGCTTTTTGAAAAATAAATTGTGATATTGCAGGCAAGGTTGTACTGTAGTAGAGGTCAATGCGGCTACTGTATACTCATACATTTAAATAAGAGAGTAATAAGATCTGAGAACGCAGGTCACACTGTTGACAGAATTGTGCACATGAATTCTGTCTTGAAGAAATATTGCATGCACATCTGTCAAGATCTGATAATTACATGAACGTTGGATAGGATTAGATATGACAGAAATGAACTATTGGATACACAGGAGTAAAATTCCCCTTATAACAGGTAGCATTTTTTAAATGTTACATATACTGTAGTAGAAGCTGACCTTCTCACTGAATGTCACAGATTTGTCATGCATGAAATATTATATAAAATAAAATAGATACAAATAATGCCATTAAAATAGTATTATGAATTATTGATTGAAATATGATACACATAATTATTACTGAATAATTATTAATTATTGAAACCATTATTAAATGACATGGTACAGTAAATGCACAAGATGAAAAAATATCTTACAAAAATTTTCTGACTAAAATGGGTGTTTCTAATTTAAAAAGTCAAAGAACACTCAGCTGTTGGTCTCTAATCATTGCATGATATTTGTACTTGTTATCAGATTAGGCAGGGTTATACTGTACCATATTTCCCAACCACATAGGGGCATATTCTTGTAGCTGCGAGTTTGTCCTTGTAAAATTGTACTGTTTGACATTGTCATATGCAGCGGATTAAAACTAGGCAAAAAAACATTTTATATATGTAACAGGGTATGTCCCATTATACCTTTTCTTTCCCCTTGAAATCCCTGTTATGTAAGTCCTGTTAGTTGCAGGCAGAAACAGGTTCAATCTATGGGCTCTTGACCCCCCTGATGCCCCTCTTATGTGTGATAGAAGTAAGGTGGTGACTCATTGCCTGTGTAAGCCTATCAGGGATTGGTATAGACCGCGAGCCCGTCCCTTCTTGAGTCTATTAGGAGGGTGTGACCAAGTTAGTCAGAGTCCTGCTTGAGCTCTTGAAAAGAGAGGAAGCAGAGAGCTGTGAGTCTCTCCTATGGCAGGATGAGCGTGCTCACCCCCAGCCTCTGAGCTGGGGAAACATCAGATTCAGCCTAAGGCCCTATACTATCAAGGGCAAAGCACCATCCAGAGGAATGGAACCTCTGAGACCATGCACTTCTGTGAGGAAGAACTGCAGTGATTGCCAGCCTGAATAAAGAGCCTGTTCTAATATACCTCAGTCTGAGTATCAGCCCTTGGGCTGAGGGGAAAAGAGTACAATAGAGGGGGCTGACCTACGAACATGCTGGAGCCCACTACTGCTGGAGGCACTAAGCACCATGAGAAGAACCTAAGCCTGTCCTGATTTCCACAATACGGCAGATCAGCTCAGCTCTCCTGACCCTAACAGGTATCACAACACACACTAGGTAGCATAGGCTGTGTAATCTTCCACTGGGAGGGGGGAGGGGGACCGTGCTACATATATTATAAATCCCATCATTTAAACCGCATCTATAAAAAGTGACAAACTGCACTGTTAACAACCAATCCACCCAGATTGCACTTTGTTTTGAAGCTAAATGATTTACTGTAGAGAGAGAGAGGTTGACCTAATGTAACAGAGTCTCAAGTGACACTGTATATATATCCCTCTCAACCCTCCCTCCAAATAACATAGGGAGAGATACCTGTGCTCAAAAAGGAGCACACCTGAAGGTACCTGGCAGATATTCTAACGAGATATGCAAAATATATTTAAAGAGTCTCACCACCTTCCTAATAAAATACTTCTATAAGACCAAAACTGGCAAGTCTTTGACCCCTTGTCATTAAGGGGGTACTGGTATCAGGCCCAAGAGGATCAGAACCCATAACCTCTACTATTCTGGGTAGCAACTCTAGCAATGAACAAAAACAGATGTGCTCCTTTTTGTGCACAAGTCAAATTGAACATGCAACCAGGAAGTGGAAGTGTTCTGCTTTTAAAAGGAAGTCGGGCTAGGGGGCTAAAGGTTTGTGCAGTAGCGCTCAAGACTATTATGTGACAGTAGAGCTTACAGAATCTGATATTGAAACTACCTGAATTGAATAGACAAAAGTAATAGACAGCACTCACACAAAGTAGATAAATATACACAAAGCGGGGTGCCACTGACTAGAGAGGGCCCAATCCCTCTCAAACACAATAAAGTACTGAAGAAAATTTGAAAATGTAATCAGTGCACAAATAAGTCAAACAACTGACAATGGCACACTAGGAGAACAGATAACATATAGGTAGGGCCATACGTGGGTCTAGACCCACTTTTTTTGTTTTCTTTGTTCCCCTTCCACCATTCACCTCACCTTCCCTTCGTTGTCCCATCCTACTTTTCCTTTATCCCTTATCCTCCTGTACATACCACGTATGGCCCTACCTATATGTTATCTGTTCTCCTAGTGTGCCGTTGTCAGTTGTTTGACTTATTTGTGCACTGATTAAATTTTCAAATTGGTTATATACCAGTGACTTTGTATCTATTATTAGGGTGTGCTGGATTTTCTTCGGGACTTTACCTGAATTGAATGTAATGAAGCAAGCATGGGCATTCCTTAAATTTGAAAGCTTATTATACATATTACTTTAGAAAAAGCCAATATTTGTGTTTGCCAGGGACTGCCCTGCCACATAATGTCTAAAAACGCCACAGAGATGAAGTCACTTCTTTGAGTTCAATAAAACGATGTTGAGAATTTTAGTGTGATATTTAATTCTAAATATTATTTAAAGTACAGTAGATTATTAAAGTATGAACTGTTACAGTAATGTTAATTCTGAGGTTGAATTGTACTGCTGTGATTGTGAACACATACAGTAAGCCTACATTTAATATGGTGTGAAGCTATTATGATCTATTTCCTCCACTTATATGTAGCCAGGACTGGATTTCTGGCTACCAGTCAGCCCTCACTGGCAGTAAGCTCTGGAAAAGAAAAGACCTGGCAGTAGTAATCATGGGTTTTCCCAACTCAATGCAGTACCATTGAGTGACAGGAAAAGGAGATGGAACTAGGCCTGAGTATATCCAATCCTGGATCAGACCTGGGGCCCTCCTCCTGGCTATACTTGAGGGAGATTGTCGTCCAAATTTAGTAATGCCTCTACCCACTTGAGGCAGGTCACACAGCAGAGTGCCTGAGCATTGGGCCTTTTCTGTTCCTCTTCCCCTCGGGGGAGAGTGAGTGTGGACTTACCTCTGCCTCTGCTATAGGGGTAGAGAAGAGCAAGGACAGCTGCGGGGGCCCTTGACCTGTGGTGGTTGTCCAGGGACCATCCTACAGATGGGTAGCCGACTCAAAGATTGTAATTGGGCAGACCACTGCCGGGTTGTGAGTGCTTACCCAATAAAAGTTGTTCCTGTCTCATATACAGTACCTCCTGCCTGGTGTGTGATCTTACTGGGAGGAGAGTGAGTATTTCTACTGTAGGAGATCGCCTCTATACACCTGGAGCCTATGGCAGATGGAGGCGCTGTACTGCTAGAGACCCACGTGGGGTTTGTACACCAGAAACCTCTCATGTGTCCCACAACCATCGGCGGACGACTCTGCCCTCCTGCTTACCAACAGGTAGCTTGCACCACATACGAGGTAAAGGCCAAATCTCTGTTACATATACAAGCCAAGACTTTATCTATGGCCTAGAATTTCAAAAAGCATGGATTGGACTCATGGAACTGTTTAAAGTGCCTGGAAGTTGGATGAACCTCAATTCTGATATTGATAAATCTTACATGATCTGAGATGCATGCCTTCTGGTAGTTTTCCCTACATATCCCTACATGTGACAACATTAGGTAGTCAATATAGGATGTACAGTTATTACATATCACACTCTTGTTGGTAATAGCACTAACCACTTTGTCACTAGTTGACCTGTATCTACAGAATGTATATTGACCACAGTGGCTCCCGAGGTTATACTTAATGTTAATATTACCAGATCTACTAAACAGATTTAGCTAGTGGGTGACAAAACCTTATGGTGTTCTAATTGTGTGTCCATACTGTATATACAGTACTTTACAGTATATTACTCTTTAGAATAGTATTGTATATTGTTGAGAAGAGGAGTGAAGCTGAATATATAGTAGACTTAACTTTAGCTAAGTAATAGACACTTACATCTCAGCCCTAATTTCTCGCTATACACCATCCCAACTCTTGCGTTCTACTCAAGGATGTCTTCTCCCCACCCCTTTTGTGTCTAAAGCCCTCATCCGCCTTAAACCTTTCTCATTGACTTCTCCACACCTCTGGAATGCCCATCCCCTCAATATCTGACTAGCAACAACTCTATCCACTTTTAAGACCCATCTTAAAACCCACCACCTGATACTTTACACCTCATACATTGACCTTGACCCCTTGCAGACACACTTACCAGAACACCTTCCCATTGTCTTGGCACGTTCTTCCGACTTACCAATTAGATTGTGAGCTCTTCGGAGAAGGGACTCCTTTTCCTAAGTGTCACGTTTATGAAGCACTTCTTCCCACTATGTGTTATTTGTATTATTTGTCATTTATATGAATGTCACGTGTATTACTGCTGTGAAGTGCTATGTACTTTAATGGCCTATATAAATAAAGATATACCTCAATATGCCTCATTACTGCTATTCATTCTAAAAGTAGTTCATAGCAGGGATTTGATACCTTACAGAAAAATATGAATACTATTAATAATGTGGTTGAATATTTGAACATATATTAACATATATAATAACAATTAATGCAACTTGACATTCTTGTTACAGTATGTCTCTTTTAAAATCCATTGTCTAGGCATTCATTAAAGCTTTAGCCGACCACATTTTTTTTTCACTAAGCTTCATTATCTCTTCCTATCTTTTCAAACCTGGTGCCCTTTTATTAATACTTTTTATTTGACAAGTTTTCTTAAACAGTGTTAGGGGTACAAATAATGGGGTACAGAAACAAAAAAAAAAGTGAGAATTGAGAGGGAGGGTAGAATGATACATAGTACAGTTCATCTAGTTATACAATCTTCTAGAAAATACTTAGTTTAATTCAAATAGTAGGATCAACCAAGTTAAACGTTTACATTCTGCAATTTAAATGGGAAAATACTTAATTATTTACATTTATAGATAATTAGGAGTAAGCGGAATTAGTCCAAGAGCCGAGATTTCACAAAAGTTATGGTTTGTTCCTAAGTGAACACTGGAGAGTTTCTCCACTAGCATGACATTGTTAATTTTATTTATGATAGCCTAAATTGGCGGGGGAATTGTCTGCTTCCGTGGCTTGCTATGGAGCACTAGGTACTGTAGCTGTAAAAATACGAGAAATTCGCAATTTATACAATTTTTTGTTATATACTGGATATCTATATTTAAATTTAAAAAGGACCACAGGGTCTTGGGAATTTTTTTTTTAAGCTATCATAGAGATTTGAACCCAGGTCTGGGAAATTATTGGACATTTCCACCAAATATGTAGCATGGAACCCACTTCCCCTCAAGCATATGCTGGACACATCAGGGAACAGATCGTGTAATCTCTCGGGAACCAAGTACCACCTAAATAAGATCTTATATCCATTTTAGTTAATATTTGTACAGATGGAAAGTTTGGTTGTCTTCACAGAAATTGAGTGCCATAAATCCAGTGATGATTCAAGACCCAACTCTATTTCCGACTACTCAAGTTCATCCTCTGCGCTTGGTCAAACAATTCCATGCCTGTTATCCCTCTTAACCTACCCATGCCTTGCCCCTTAGAGGGGGATGGGGTGGTGAGGGTTTCTGTCAGAACCCACTTACAGGCACTGCTTCATTCTAAGAAGCTCTTTACATCCATTGCCTATAAGCAGGCACCTCTCTCAGAACTCCTTGCTTCACAACAGCTTTTCTTGCTGGAGTGAGTTTGTGATGCTCCCTTGCTCTATTACTATGTTCTTTGACTTCCCTGGTCCTGATCCTGGATTTCTTCTGACTTTCTTCTGCCTTCTGTTGCCCTGACCCTGGTCCATCTGACAATTCTACAGTTTTCTGCCTGCCCTGACCTTGGTTCATCCAATGATTCTCCTGTGTGCTGCCTGCCTTGACCCTGGCTTTCCTGACTACCTCTTTTACCTGCTCCTCCCAGATCCTCTCCACTGCCCATTGCACCCGTGAACCGGACACCTGACTCCAGCTAGCCGTGATTGCCCTAGGTTATTCTATACTACTGACTCTCCCCATGGATATCCCCACTGAGCCTGATAGGTATATCCTGTATTGTCTTGGTCTGGTGTTTTTCTTGATCCATAACAGGTTTTGAATTGATAGAAGTGAGATCAATATCTACCCATCTCCCAGGACATCTGGTATTGAGCCAAGTTATCAGTTGTGAGAGCTGGGCTGCAGTATAATAGTAGAACAAATCAGGTAAAGCTAATCCTCCCTGGGAGATGGGTCCCTGAAAAATAGTGGCTGAGGTTCTTGTTTTTCTCCCCCATCCGCGCAAATTTGTTGATTATTCCCTGACATTTATTTAAGTTATTTTGAGGGATCGAGATTGTGAGAGTCTGTAAAAAATATAAAATTTGAGGAAGAATCTTCATTTTAATTGTGGCAATGAGGCCTAGCCATGATTTATCCCAGGATAATAGATCGTTCTGTACATCGTTAAAGACAGGGAGTTTTCTTTGCTTTAATGCCTAAGTAGGTAATATATGTTTCTTTTCTCTTATCCTTTTTTCATTTCTCTCCTGGCTTCCTATTAAATCCTGTATTACTTACAACATTCTCCTCCTCTCTTGAAAGGCTATAAATTCCTCTGCCCCTCCTTATTTCTCAGCCCCAATTTCTCGCAATACACCTGCCCGACTCTTGCGTTCTGCTCTAGGATGTCTTTTGTCTACCCCTCTTTTAACATATAAAGCCTTCTCCTGCCTAAAACCTTTCTCATTCACTGCCCCACACCTCTGGAATGCCCTTCTCCTCAATATTTGACTAGAACCTTTTCTATCCACTTTTAAAATCCACCTTAAAACACACATCTTTAATGAAGCATATGGGTTGCTCCATTTGGCTGTTACTATACATCTCATATGCAATGACCACAACCCCTTGCAGACACACTTACCAGTACACCCCTGTATTGTCTCTAAGTTCTCCTTTCTTACCGTTTAGATTGTAAGCTCTTTGGGGCAGGGACATCTTTTCTTAGTGTTACTTTTATGTCTTAAAGCACTTGTTCCCATTATGTGTTATTTTATTCTGTCACGTGTATTACAGCTATGAAACGCTATGTACATGGTTGGTGCTGTTGAAATAAAGATATACATACGTACATTCTTCTAGGAAAATGTATTTCTAAGAAGCTCCTGTGTTTGTTTTGGGATGCCAATGGTCATGGCCTTTGATTTAGCAGTGTTAAATTTGAATTCAGATAGAGAGCTAAGAGATTTTCCAAATTCGGTAAAGAGATTAGGGGGTTGGTGAGCATGAGAAGGGTATCCTCAAAGGCTAGTTTTGTACTCTAAAGATCCTATTGTAATTCCAGAGATGTCAGAACTGTTTCTAATGGTTATTGCGAGGGTTTCTGTGACAGGGTGAATAAACGTCACCAGCCATATTCCTGGCAGACCTATGTTTAGGTTTGCAGTGCAGCAGTGACGAGGTTAACTTTCAGCTGAGAGGGCTGCTTAATTAGTCTGATCCCAGCTGCCTCATCAAGGAACTTTAAAAATGCCAGGCTACACACTCATGCAGCCTGTCTGAAGCATGGAGATACACTGAAACTCTGGAGAGAGAACAGCCTGATTTAAGGTCTATGCCTTAAGGTCTATGATTTTGTTTTGATGCTGAATTGTTTCTGTGGACTTTGAACAGAAAGGGCAAAGCCCGCTCAGGACTTATATTGCTTTCCTTTATATTTGCTGAAGAGAAGCTCTTGTTATTTTTGTGTGCCATATTTTGAGGCTCAATAAAAAGCCTTATCAAGAAACCCACGTGTGGTTGCATGTACCCTGCAACAGGTTCCATAAGGCAAAGAGCGTAGGCGGGAGTGGACAGCCCTATCTTGTCTCATTGGTCAGGAAGAACACCAGTATCATTCAATCTAGCTGTAAGGTTGACATATACCACCTGGTGACCTTTTAACGAAATAAATCATTTTTTTTTTACTTTGTCTAATCTTGAAAGATAATTAGATACTAATAATACAGACATTATTCACCAGGCACTCATTAAACTCATATTCAGTAGGAAATCTAGCTCAGAAAAATGTCTTAACTGCTTTAAAATAAAATAAGAGCCGCGCAATCGCCTGTTAGAGGCGCGCAGGTACCGTGACTGATTCAGCCTCACTCTTACTGCGCATCTCTTACAGACAGGTGCAGCCCGGTAGGATTCACACAGCGCTTGTCCCAGACACAGGGACCACCGCGGTGTTAATCTCGATGGGCCATTACTGACTGCTATGCGGTGCACCACGGACTGTCTAGGCTTTACACAAAGTGCACCAGCACATTCTCTGTGGCCACGTGACTGACCAGAGTGCTGCATCTAAACAGTATATATGTGAGATCCCTCCTCTGTGACTCCTCCAGTGACCTGACTCCAGAACTTTCCACCGCCACTATTTATACGTACTGGTGACATCCCTGGTCTCCATACCTACAGGGGGAGTTGTTTGAATTCTGCAAAGTCATCCTATACCAGGTAACAGGCTAGGCACTTTCCAGAAGGTTGGTGGGTGGAGCTAAAAGAATGCTTAGTGTCCTATACTAATTGAGAGGATGAACAACTAGAATGTGGGCGTGGCTAAGCTTCTGCTAAGCTACTTTGCAACAAAGATGGAAAAGGGCACAGTACTTTGCAACAAACCTACACTTAGCCCCCTTTAAATTGAAGATCTTTAGATTTGAATGTAGAAGAAACTGTTGACAGATATACAGGTATCCCAAAAATAAAAAGTTTCTTAAGTTTACAGAGACAACAAAGTTATATTTTCCTAAATGTTTTGATATGGGCTACAGTGTAAGGGAAATTCAGGCTTCAAGTACAGTAGCTTTCTGTTGTATCCTAACAATTCAATCTATAGTCGTTCCTGTTACCCTGTCCTTAGTAAATAATTATTTCATTTGCAAATGGCTACAGAGTTACATAAACAGTATGGTAACATAAAGTTACATAAATACATTTTGAAGGAGTGCCATTTTCTGTAGGATCTGCAGATAAATATAACTTGTTAGCATTTTGCATTGTTCTTGCATACTGTAGGCTACTAGCACAGCATTGTTGATATATGATGTAGCCAGGTCACCCATCTTACCTGGTTGCGCAGCATGGTCACGTGCACCGCGGAAGATTGCGACGGCTGCTTCCAAGGGTGGGGGCCGGAGCAGGGAGCCGCGCGTCTTCCCCTGCTAATGGCCGGTTGCCGGGGACGCGATCGGGCTGTTGCTAAGGCCGCGGTCGCGTCGCTAGGGTCCCGGCTGCCGGTGAGTAGGGCGCCGCCATTCCACAGCACTCGCGCATGCGCAGGAAAGGCACTGGAGGCAGTGAGAGTCGCGTGAGTGCCGGAGCAGAATAGGGAACAGTCAGGCAGCCCTAGGGAGCTCGCGCATGCGCAGAAGGGAGCTAACAAAAGCCCGCGAAGCCCTAGGCCGTTAGGGAAGGCTCTTGAAGGGGACTACAAGTCCCATGAGCCTCAGCAGCGCCCCACGTGACGCCAGGGAGCCAATAGGGTTGAAGAATCTCCCTGGAGAGGGGATTGATACATTTTCGCGCCAGAGAGCACGTAGGCAGTTGGTGACCGGAGCAGCTAGGGGAAGGAGGTAGGGTGCAGGAGTCAGTGACTCTCTGCACTAGGCCAGCAATTCCCCTATGCCCCAGATAGCCCTGAGTCATCTTAGTGAAGTATTGTAGGGATAGGCCCTAAGTTAGGCCCATTAGCTACTTAATAGTAAGGGATAGAGAATACGGTGTGTCTTGCTGAGCGAGATGGACTATTATCAGGGTGGGATCGCCCCTGACGGGTCATCCTGTGGTGGATCCGGATATCGTGCATTAGTTCGCCTGGATCCTTTGCGAAGTCCGTTGCAGGTCCGAGCACTGGAGTGCTCGGCAGGTAACCCCCACCCTCACGTGCACCAACAAGGCCTATCAACAGACACAGTGGCTGCGCAGTCACACACGCACACTGGTTTATGACTTGGGGGTGCGAGACATTGGGTTGGGGTTACTACTGGACACGGGGAGGGGTCTCTTTGTACAAGCGTTAGCGTCCACCGTGGCGCATAAGGTATTGGCGTCCGTCGTGACGCATAAAGTGTTGGCGTCCGCCGTGGCGCAGGGGTAGAGTGGTGTGATACGCTGTGATTAGTGGTTTCTCTAGAGAGGACGGTGTTATATGAAGTGTGATATATCTGTGTTTATTGTGTTCTCAAATAAAGCTCTTTGGTTATCTCACATACGTGTACATGGTTATGTGATTGTCCTGCGAGGAACCAATCCCTCTGGTGGGCGCCTCACAGGTGGAGGCGCTCATCGAGTAAGTGGTTACTATTAGTATCATAATTGCCCCAGGTTTTCCCGTGGCGGAAGCTCAGACCTCCTGTGAGCAGCAGGTAACGCACCGCACACATGGTAACAATATATGTACTCCGCCTATAGTATAATCTGCGATAAGGTGGGGGAAACCCATTACATTTGGAGGCGCTGCTGAGATCTTAGACCTGGGGTGCCCTGTTCCATTTTTTTCTCAAAATGTCACCCTCATTCCGTCCCCGTCTCGCTCCGAAGTGCGCGACTGGGCCGTGGAGCTACAAGTGCCGCCTCTTCACACGCTCGTGGTGAGCAGGGTTCCTGTTGATACACCGTCCTCCTCCTACAACTGGCCTTGAGGCAGCACCACATATCCGGGATGTTGTCAAAATAAGAGTGTTAGAGCGAAAGTAGGATTACAGACTGGGAGTATTGCGTCCGTGCTAGTGAGGTGTAGGGAAGGATTAACTGAAGATCAGGGGCCGTCCAGCTTGTGGCTCACGACGTCAACGGTCTTGCTGTATTGTTGTCTATCCTGAACTGTATAAAATCCGAACCGCGGCAGCTCCCGCACAAATTTACAAGAGGTTGCTATGCATAATCGCCTTCACCCTCTGTGAAAGTCATTGCGGGCCGATAGGCCGCCCTCACTGACCATAGTCCACCCTTGAGTAGGGCCCATCATCCTCTAAACCTGGGGATGAAATCCGAATGGTAGCTCAGGCCCTCCTAGAATTGGGGCCTCCCGATCCGAAGCTCAGACCTCGCAACAGTATCGAAGCTAAAAAATCTTTTCAGGAACCAAGCCGACCCGACAGGCGAAGAAGCGTTCGACGCCTGGAGAGAATACACGTCTCAGGTTCTGAAGAGGTGGACGTGCTCTGAGCTGTGGTGAAGTGACAACGCATATGGAATGCATCGCCCTCCCGCATCCACCACCATACAGCAGATGGCTAAAGATCAGCACGCGGACGTCACCGCTCATCAAATGCTAGAGAATCTTATGGGCGAACCGAGGACATAGGGCAATTGATGAAGCGGTATTTCAATCTTTGCCAGAAAGACAGAGAGGAGCTATGATTTCCTACAGCGAATTCAAGCAGTCTGTGGGAGATGCGAAAAAGGAAAAGTATTACGGCTGCTGAAGTGGGATGAATATTGCCGTAAGCAATTTTGGAGGAGCTCTACCTGAACATCATATTGTAATCATGATGAAGGCTCTCTGATGCGAGGGGATACCCATTATGGATAGATAAAAGAACATGAGGCTACGCCCGGTGGCATACTCCCGCCAAGGTTAAGGAGCCTTCCAACCGTGACCCTGTAAGGCCGCTGGGGCCAAGGCAAGAAAACCCGAATCCAGGACGAGGAAGTCACAACTAAAGGCTCGGCCTCTAAAACTAGACCGCCCCGTAAATCATCTCCCCCGTACAGGGACCGCTCTGAATCAAGGGATCCCTTGCTATACCTGGGTATAAAAAGGGCCACTTCACCGGGCTTGCCCGAAAGGGATGACCGCCCTGAGGAACAAAATCCCGATCGAGAAGAAAACAACGCTCGGATCGATGGTTGGCCGCATACAAACGCGGGTCTGAAGTGGAACACCCCTCAGGGAACCACCGATGCCCCTGCGGATGCCGACGCAGGGGATGAAGCCTCCAACCGGGAAGGTTACAGCACAGTAGGCCCTGCAGCTATCCATAGGTGTTCTAGAAGGGATCTATGCGTTGGCTCTACGGACGGGGTCGCCAAGTGCCATCATATACCACCCATTCTATGAAAGACCTCCGACACTGCACCCTGAGAGGAGGCCCCGATCAAGTGACCCGTAAGGGGGTGAGAGTAATCGAGATGAGACTACCCCATCGATGGGAATGATAAGGGTTCAAATGAAATAATCCAGCTGAATACCGGCAAGAGACAACCATGCATGTGTGGCCGGCCTGGTATGTCCAGAGACCAAGACCGGTGCAAGTACCCGATCATCTTGGGCCCAATGCTGACATAGTACAAGCGGGTGATCCGAGCGTATCTGAAAGAGACTAACGAGCTGCCGCTAGCCAGCTCTCCTAGATCCGGTCCTTACGAGAAGAGTGCAAACGGGTGTATGCCCTGGAAGCCATGGGGATCTCTACAACCGTCAACGGGTTCTCCCCCTATTCCTCATGTTTGGGCGAGAGGCAAGACTGCCAGTGGACATACGTCTTAGAGTTTCGACGGATGGGATACACATGCTACCCATTTCAAATACGTGCAAAGACTCTTAAAGACAGTTTACAGCAGGCCTATCAACAAGCTGAGAAGGCTACAGCTAAGTTGAACGCTGACAACAAAAGGCGATACGACCCATAGGTCAAATATCGGGAACTTCGTCCTGGGGATGCTGTGTTTGTTCGGAATCTGGGAGTTGGGGGAAGCACAAATTGGACCGACCGATGGGAGGAAGGAGTGTATGAAATAGAATCCAGATGCCTGGCTCCCGGTCTATCGCATCAAAGACACTGACGGCCGGGGTAAAGGTATGGCACCGCAATCATCTTCTCCCCATTCCACTATAAAGATGAAGATGAAGAGACAGAGATACTGGCCACACCGCTCAATGTGAGTCGAGTCGTCAGAGATGGGTCACAGAGACTGTCAAAATGAGACCCACTTGAAACTTCTGAGATCCTATGGAGGGAACCTCTCAAAGGGACTTCCCACAGAAGGGCATCTCCCAGAGGAGCTACGGGTGAAAGGGCTCCTAGGCCAATGCCTACTAAGGTGGCCCAATGGGCCAGCCTTTGGATGACAGAGCCCGTTGCTTTGTGCCTAACAGAGACTGTTCAGAGGACAATTATCCCTCAAGGGAAGAGGCTGAGCCTCAGGACTGTGTTCATACTCCCCCCGAGGGGGTTGCGGAAGAACAGCTCCGACGGAGGCCAAAGAGTCAGGTACCCTCCAAACCGGGTGACTATGATCAGTAGGGGCACCCCATTATGAGGTAGCATGGGCTCGCAGCCGAGTGCAGTCCGTCATTGTAATGTTCAATGAAATGTATAATGTTGATCTAGAGATGAAGTAGATTGTATGTGGTTGTTAATTTTTTATTAAATAATTTCTGTACATAGTTAACGAGTTGTGTTCCAAGCGAGAATGTTGGGGATTTACGGGTGAGGGGAGGATGTAGCCAGGTCACCCATTTACCTGGTTGCGCAGCATGGTCACGTGCACCGCGGAAGATTGAACGGCTGCTTCCAGGGTGGGGGCGGAGCAGGGAGCCGCGCGTCTTCCCTGCTTATGGCCGGTTGCGGGGATGCGGATAGGGCCGTGCTAAGGGGGGCAGCCGGTCGCGTCGTAGGTCCCGTGCGGCGCGGTGGTGAGTAGGGCGCCGCCATTCCACAGCACTCGCGCGATGCAAGGAAAGGCACTGGAGGCAGTGAGAGTCCGTGTGAGTGCCGGAGCAGAATAGGAGTAGAGTAGTCAGGCAGCCCTAGGGAGCTGCGCATGCCAGAAGGGAGCTAAACAAAGCCCGCGAAGCCCTAGGCCGTTAGGGAAGGCTCTTGAAGGAGACTACAAGTCCCATGAGCTCAGCAGGCCCACGTGACGCCAGGGAGCCAATAGGGTTGAAGAATCTCCCTGGAGAGGAGATTGTATACATTTTCGCGCAGTTGGTGACCGGAGCAGCTAGGGAAGGAGGGTAGGGTGCAGGAGTCAGTGACTCTCTGCACTGGCAGCAATTCCCCTAGGCCCCAGATAGCCCGAGTCATCTTAGTGAAGTATTGTAGGGACAGGCCCTAAGTTAGGGATCTGCCCCATTGCACTTAATAGTAAGGGATAGAGAATACGGTGTGTCTGCTGCTAGAGATGGACTATATCAGGGTGGGATCGCCCCTGAGGATCATCCTGGGTGGATCCGGATATCAGCAGAGTTCGCTGATCCTTTGCGAAGTCCGTTGCAGGTCGAGCACTGGAGGTGCTCGGCAGGTAACCCCCACCCTCACGTGGACCAACAAGGCCTATCAAAGACAAGTGGCTGCGCAGTCACACACGCACACTGGTTTATGACTTGGGGGTGCGAGACATGGGTTGGGGTTACTACTGGACACGGGAGGGTTCTCTTGTACAAGCGTTAGCGTCCGCCATGGCGCATAAGGTATTGGCGTCCGCCGTGACGCATAAAAGTGTTGGCGTGCATGGCGCGGGGTAGAGTGGTGTGATACGCTGTGATTAGTGTCTTCTCTAGAGAGGGACGCGCGTGTTATATGAAGTGTGTAATCTGTGTTTATTGTGTTCTCAACTAAAAGCTCTTTGGTTATCTCACATACGGTGTACATGGTTATTGTGATTGTCTGCGAGGAACCAATCCCCCTCTGGTGGGAGCCCTCGAGTGGGAGCGCTGCATCGAGTAAGTGGTACCATTAGTATCATAATTGCCCCGTTTCCCGTGGGGAGCTCAGACTCCTGTGAGCCAGCAGGTAACGCACCGCACACATGGTAACAATATATGTTCTCCGCCCTATAGTATAATCTGCGATAAGGTGGGGGAAAACCCGTTACAATTATATAATCTTTTGAGGTGCAATAAAAACTAAAAATATAGTGTGTATTTTGTGATTTTGTCAATACAAGTAGAATTAATTGTAATTTATGCGCACATACAGTTCTGTTTAAGCACATAACTTTTAGTTTGCCTTATCAATTGAATATCCTTTACGGTCAATCATGGTGTACACCATAAGTGCTGTATAAGAATAAAATATTATTAACAATAAAATAATAATATACCACAGTAAATATGTACGTATTATTTGTGTTTGAGTCTTTTTCATTTCCGTTCATTTTAGTTGCTGATAAAATGGTACTTGATTGTCATGTGTTCTATTTAAAAAATAGGTTAAAAGGATTTTCAAATGCATGTTGAGCTTTTTTACTTAATGTGCTGTAATGTGAATGTCAGCATAATGTCCCATTTTGTCACATCAAGTTGATTACATTTGTGCCATATAAAATGTTGAATACAATTATTGATAGCTGTATGTACTCCTACAGTATATGAATATAAAGTAATTCAACACATTTCTTTAGAATGAACATGAATACAAAACATGTTGTTTCATCAAGAAGATTAACATGGTTGAGATAAAAGGAAAATATCAATAAGTGAAGTGGCAAAGAAGAACTCACAATAGGGAGTCATTTTTTCTATCATAATGCATTGTTGTAACATGTAACATGTTGGCGTAAAATACATTAGTCAGAGGAAGTCCGGGCAGAAAAAATATCCATTTGATCAAGGAGAGCACTTAGGAAATATATTACATCACAGTCATTGATTATTTGTTAACTTTCCAAAACTCATGATTTTGTACTCCAAGCAAATAAAATGTTATTTATATCTATGCAACAATAATGATGTGAATGTCACAGAAAAGCACAGTCTTTCCCAGTAAGCATTCAAGCCCCAATTCCTAACACTTTCATAATCACTATGGACAGATCTTGTTGATCTCCAACGAAATGTGCTAGAACTAATTTCATGCGAGTTCCTTCAAAAAAAGTCCCTTAGGATAGGTCATATCAACCTCTTTTGGTAGCAAACAACTCACTGTAAGCATAGCTTTGAAAGGAGATACAAAATATACTAGGGGAATGCTGACAAAAGAAGAGTTGTTCTACTACTAAATAATAGAGATAGTAGGGGAACCCTGCTGCAGCCTAGGTGAGATGATGTTATGAACGGTGCTTAGGGTGTAAACTGTAGTAAATATAGGAGAGAAGGAACCCAATATAGCACTCAGGTTCACAGTCTGGGGATTAGTGAATGAATTAAAAACATAATCTTTATTAAACAGCATATATAAAATAATGGTCAAACGACGTACTGAAGGTGAATTGATCCTAAATAAAAAAAAGCCATAATTAGGATTATTGTGTTGAATCAGTACCAGTGGTTTATTAAAATCATCTGGCACACACTATTTACCTTGATCCAGAGCTAATATGGCTTTTTTTTATTTAGGATCAATTCACCTTCAGTATGTCGTTTGACCATTATTTTATATATGCTGTTTTAATAAAGATTATGTTTTTAATTCATTCACTAATCCCCAGAGTGTGAACCTGAGTGCTATATTGGGTTCTTTCTCTCCTATATTTACTACTACTAAATAATGTAAGTTATTATGAGCAGTGTTCGACAAACCTATACATTTGCACGCCCCGGGCGAGTGGATTTAACATCGTGGCGAGCTCCTATTGGCCCAAGCAGCACACGTGTGTACTAGGTGGCGAGTAGATTTTTTTGTTCGGCAAATATATTTTTTGGTGATTTGTCGACCACTGATTATGAGTATGTAGCCCATCTACCCCTACCCCTAAGTGAGATTGGGTTGGGTATGCCTTCTTCCGCTACTTCTACAGTAGGTGTTGAGCTGTATACAGTACCTGTTGACAACAGGAGGCTGAGTGCTCCGCAGTGGTGTGGGGAGAAGCAGGACAGGAGGGACAGGTTTTACCTTAGTTCTCCGTGGGTGCAGCGCCTCCAGCCAGCAGGGATCCTCTGTGGTTGTTCAGGGGATGAGCCCCTACTGACATTCCTCCATACAGCAGAGACAGTCACAGACAGCATTGTCTTTCTTGGTTTTATTGCAGGTAGATGTTACAAATTACCAACATGTATTTCTTGCTTTCTCTCATATGAAGACAGGCAGTACCCTGGGTGGGGCCTTAAACCCTTCTCAGGCCTGCTGTACCCCTCCTCCATCTCCTTGGGAGGTGGAGGGCTTAGATGGTCTCACTCCTCCGAGGATGAGGTAGAATCTTCCAGGGCTCCTGCTAATTTAGGAGAATGCCTTTTATATCCTGAGAGCTGTTGATTGTAACCCTGCCCTTTAACAAGACAGGTCGAATGGCTTTCACTCCCCTTAGATGAACCAACCAGTATCCCTCTCTCAGGTTGACATTCTCTGACAGTTGCTAGACCCGCCCTTGGATGCTGATGACATCACCAAAGGCTGTAACACACACACCGGGCCTAAAGAAGGAATTAACCTTTCCACTGCCTGCACCTAACAGGACTGACATGGAAAGGCTCAGGAAAAAGAAGTAGCTGCCGGAAGGCTAGGCTATATTCTCCCCCTGGTTAAACTCCAACGTCCCCGCTTGGACTACAGTAGGTATAACATTACCTTACTATGCAACAACCTGTAATAAACATATCATGACATGCAACAACATTTGTACAGTATATTCATGGCAACAACAATACATGGCAATGCAACAGTACCATTTACATAACACGGTAAGGGCTACCTTCAGTAGTAATGTGCTGGATCAGCCTTTTTAACCATGCCACCCTTTTCATCTGGCACCCTTACAGAATAACACCTCCGCTTCCCAAATTCAAAGATATATTCCACATGATCTAGGTGGATATTATGGCCTACCACCCATACTTTTATCAAGTGCTGGGCCCGATCAAGATCTCTATACATGGGGTCCAGAGCAGTGGCCTCTAGATGTGCTTTGATGGCTTCCTCAACCCACTCCATCCTAAAGACCAGCCAGAGTGCAGATAAAATCACAGGTGTACTCTCCACAACCTCAACAAGAGGCCAAAGCCCCAAGGTGGTTAACGTATGATTTCCCTGGGGTGTACACTGAAGTGCCAGTGAGTGGGATACCAAGACGGGTGACCCCTATGATATGTTGCCCAGGAGTGCCCACAATATGTGGAGCCTGGTGGTGTACAGTTGTTTCATTATGTGGAAATTGTAAATATAGGACTTCACATGTCCCTGTATTGATCGGTGCCTACAGTAAAGAGTTTCAATTGTTATGTTAGAAATGTTATATGCAGTTATTGTTATGTATGCTTCGGTAAGATTGATGAGGACATCAACGTCTTCAGCAGGGGGAGAGTGCCAATTTTTCCCACTTCTGGTCTGTCTATACAGTAACTCCTCTAACATGCCCTTCTTTCTCTCTGATCATCACCTCCTAAGCTTTGGCATACAGTAACTCTGCATCTTCCTACTTCCATACACACATACAGTACATAAACCTATGTGGAAGTATAATAGTATCATTTTATTATAATATGCATAACTATAAGAAAAAACATGCTTTGTGTTATAGTGTATGTGCAGCAGGGTAAAGGTATATACATACATATACAGCTGAATTCCGTTATAACGCAGTGCTCGGGCCACAGAATGAGATCGTGTTATAACCGGGATCGCGGGGAAAAAAATTGCCGTCGTGATCAGTACTTACCCAGAGCAGGGTGCATGGGATCCGACACCATGGGTGAACATGGATGCACAGATGCCTGCCGCTCACCTCCCACAGCCTCACCACCCGCAGCCTCACCTCCCGCAGCCTCAACACCCGCAGCCTCACCACCCGCAGCCTCACCTCCCGCAGCCTCAACACCCGCAGCCTCACCACCCGCAGCCTCACCTCCTGCAGCTTCACCTCCCGCAGTCTCACCAACTGCAGCCTCACCTCCCGCAGCCTCACTACCCGAAGCCTCACCTCCCGCAGCATCACCACCTGCAGCCTCACCTCCCACAGCATCACCTCCCACAGCCTCACCACCCGCAGCCTAACTACCCGCAGCCTCACCTCCCACAGCCTCTCCCCCCAGATAGAGAGAGTGTGTGTGTGTGTGTGTGTGAGACCATGGGAGCCCATAGGGTTGAAGAAATCTCTCCTGAGAGGAGATTTAACATTTCGCGCAGTTGGTGACCGAACAAGCTAGGGGAAGGAGGGTAGGGTCGAGGAGTCAGTGACTCTCTGCACTAGGGCCAGCAATTCCCCTAGGCCCAATAGCCCGGAGTCATCTTAGTGAAGTATTGTAGGGACAGGCCTAATTCAGGGATCTGCCCCATTAGCTACTTAATAGTAAGGGATAGAGAATACGGTGTGTGTCTTGCTGAGCGAGATGGACTTATCATGGTGGGATCGCTCCCTGACGATCATCCTGTGGTGGAATCCGGATATCATGCAGGAGTTTCGCCTGGATCCTTTGCGAATCCGTTGCAAGTGTCCGAGCACTGGAGTGGCTCGGCAGGTAACCCCCACCCTCACGTGGACCAACAAGGCCTATCAACAACATAGTGGCTGCGCAGTCACACACGCACACTGCGTTTATGACTGGGGTGCAGGAACATTGGGTTGGGGTTACTACTACTGGACACAGGGAGGTGTTCTCTTTGTACAAGCGTTAGTCGTCCGCCATGCGCATGGTATTGGCGCCGCCCGTGACGCATAAAGTGTTGGCGTCTGCCATGGCGCAGGGGTAGAGTGGTTGTGATACGCGTGATTAGTGTCTTCTCTAGAGAGGACGCGCTTTGTATTGAAGTGTATATATCTGTGTTTATTGTGTTCTCAACTAAAAAGCTCTTTGTTTATTCACAATCGTGTACATGGTTATTGTGATTGTCCTGCGAGGAACCAATCCCCTCTTTGTGGGAGCCCTCGAGTGTGGAGGCGCTGCATCGAGTAAGTGGTTACCATAGTAGCTATAATTGCCCCAGGTTTCCCCCGTGGCGGACACTCAGACTCCTTGAGGCAGCAGCAGTAACTCCCCGCCCACATGTCAACAATATTTCTCTCCCCGCCCTATAGTATAATCTCGATAAGTGTGGGGAAAACCCGTTACTATTTATATATCTTTTGAGGTGCAATAAAAACTAAAATATATGTTGTATTTTGTGATTTTGTCAATACAAGTAGAAATTAATTGTATTTAGCGCACATACAGTTCTGTTAAGCACATAACTTTTAGTTGCCTTATCAATTGAATATCCTTTACGGTCATCATGTGAACACCATAAGTGCTGTTAAGAATAAAATATTATAACAATAAATAATAATATACCAACGTAAATATGTACGTATTTTTTGTGTTTGAGTCTTTTCATTTCCGTTCATGTTAGTTGCTGATAAATGTACTTGATTGTCATGTGTTCTATTTAAAAAATAGGTTAAAAGGATTTTCAAATGCATGTTGAGCTTTTTTTTACTTATTTGCTGTAATGTGAATGTCAGCATAATTCCCATTTTGTCTACATCAGTTGATTACATTTGTGCCATAAAATGTTGAATACAATTATTGATAGCTGTATGTACTCCTACAGTATATGAATATAAGTAATTCCACACATTTCTTTAGAAATGACACTGACTACAAAACATGTTGTTTCATCAAGAAAGATTAACATGGTTGAGATAAAAGGAAAATATCAATAAGTGAAGTGGCAAAGAAAACTCACAATAGGGAGTCATTTTTTCTATCATAATGCATTGTTGTACATGTAACATGTTGGCGTAAATACATTAGTCAGAGGAAGTCCGGGCAGAAAAATATCCATTTGATCAAGGAGCACTTAGGAATATATTACATCACAGTCATTGATTATTGTTAACTTTCCAAACTCATGATTTTGTACTCCAAGCAAATAAAATGTTATTTATATCTATGCAACAATAATGATGTGAATGTCACGAAAAGCACAGTCTTTCCCAGTAAGCATTCAAGCCCCAATTCCTAACACTTTCATATCACTATGGACAGATCTTGTTGATCTCCAACGAAATGTGCTAGAACTAATTTCATGCGAGTTCCTTCAAAAAAAGTCCCTTAGGATAGGTCATATCAACCTCTTTTGGTACAAACACACTCACTGTAACATAGCTTTGAAAGGAGATACAAAATAACTAGGGAATGCTGACAAAAGAAGAGTTGTTCTACTACTAAATAATAGAGATATGTAGGGGACCCTGCTGCAGCCGGGTGAGTGATGTTATTAACGGTGCTTGGGTGTAAACTGTAGTAAATATAGGAGAGAAGGAACCCAATATAGCACTCAGTTCACAGTCTGGGGATTAGTGAATGATTAAAAACATAATCTTTATTAAACAGCATATATAAAATAATGGTCAAAAACGACGTACTGAAGGTGAATTGATCAATAAAAAAAAGCCATAATAGGATTATGTGTGTTGAATCAGTACCAGTGTTTATTAAAATCATCTGGCACACACTATTTACCTTGATCCAGAGCTAATATGGCTTTTTTTTATTTAGGATCAATTCACCTTCAGTATGTCGTTTGACCATTATTTATATATGCTGTTTTAATAAAGATTATGTTTTTTAATTCATTCACTAATCCCCAGAGTGTGAACCTGAGTGCTATATTGGGTTTTTCTCTCCTAATATTTACTACTACTAAATAATGTAGTTATTATGAGCAGTGTTCTACAAACCAACATTCACATTGGCACGCCCCGGCGAGTGGATTTAACATCGTGGCGAGCTCCTATTGGCCCAAGCGCACACGTGTGTACTAGGTGGCGAGTAGATTTTTTGTTCGGCAAATATATTTTTTTGGTGATTTGTCGACCACTGATTATGAGTATGTTCAGAGCCCACTACCCCTACCCCTAAGTAGATTGGGTTGGTATGCCTTCTTCCGCTACTTCTCACAGTAGTGTTGAGCTGTATACAGTACCTGTGACAACAGAGGCTGAGTGCTCCGCAGTGGTGGGGTAAGCAGGACAGGAGGGACAGGTTTTACCTTAGTTCTCCGTTGCAAGCGCCTCCAGCCCAGGGATCTCTGTGGTTGTTCAGGGGATGAGCCCCTACTGACATTCCTCCATACAGCAGAGACCGTCACAGACAGCATTGTCTTTCTTGGTTTTATTGCAGTGTAGATGTTACAAATTACCAACATGTATTTCTTGCTTTCTCTCATATGAAACAGGCAGTACCCTGGTGGGGCCTTAAACCCTTTCTCAGGCCTGCTGTACCCCTCCTCCATCTCCTTGGAGGTGGAGGGCTTAGATGGTCTCACTCCTCCGAGGATGAGGTAGAATCTTCCAGGGCTCTCCTGCTAATTTAGGAGAATGCCTTTTATATCCGAAGCCTGTTGATTGTAACCCTGCCCTTTAACAAGACAGGTCGAATGGCTTTCACTCCCCTTAGATGAACCAACCAGTATCCCTCTCTCAGGTTGACATTCTCTGACAGTTCTGACCCGCCCTTGGATGCTATACATCACCAAAGGCTTTAACACACACACCGGGCCAAAGAAGGAATTAACCTTTCCACTGCCTGCACCTAACAGGACGACATGGAAAGCTCAGGAAAGAAGAAGAGCTGCCGAAGGCTAGGCTATATTCTCCCCCTGTTAAACTCCAACGTCCCCGCTTGGACTACAGTAGGTATAAACATTACCTTACTATGCAACAACCTGTAATAACAATCATGACATCAACAACATTTGTACATATATTCATGGCAACAACAATACATGGCATGCACAGTACCATTTAACTAACACGGTAAGGGCACCTTCAGTAGTAATGTGCTGGATCAGCCTTTTTAACCATGCCACCCTCTTTCATCTGGCACCCTTACAAATAACACACCTCCGCTTCCCTTCCAAATTCAAAGATATATTCCACATGATCTAGTGGATATTATGGCCTACTACCACCCATACTTTATCAAGTGCTGGGCCCGATCAAGATCTCTATACATGGGGTCCAGAGCAGTGGCCTCTAGATGTGCTTTGATGGCTTCCCACCCACTCCATCCTAAGAGCCAGCCAGAGTGCAGATAAATCACAGGTGTCTCTCCACAACCTCAACAGAGGCCAAAGCCCCAAGGTGGTTAACGTATGATTTCCCTTGGGTGTACACTGAAGGCCAGTGAGTGGGATACCAAGACGGTGACCCCTATGATATGTTGCCCAGTAGTGCCCACAATATGTGGAGCCTGGTGTGTACAGTTGGTTTCATATGTGGAATTGTAAATATAGGACTTCACATGTCCCTGTATTGATCGGTGCCTACAGTAAAGAGTTTCCAATTGTTATGTTAGAATGTTTTATGCAGTATTGTTATGTATGCTTCGGTAAGATTGATGAGGACATCAACGTCTTCAGCAGGGGAGAGTGCCAATTTTTCCCCACTTCTGGTCTGTCTATACAGTAACTCCTCTAACATGCCCTTTCTTTTCTCTCTGATCATCACCTCCTAAGCTTTGGCATACAGTAACTCTGCATCTTTCCTACTTCCCATACACATACAGTACATAACCTATGTGGAAGTATAATAGTATCATTTATTATAATATGCTAACTATAAGAAAAACATGCTTTGTGTTATAGTGTATGTGCAGCAGGTAGAAGGTATATACATACATAACTCCTGAATTCCGTTATAACGCAGTGCTCGGATGCCACAGAATGAAAATCGTGTTATAACCGGAATCGCGGGCAGTTGGAAGGAAAATTGTCAGGCAGTCTTGAGCGCGTGACGGTGAAGGAGAATGTCATGGTAGTATCCGCCATGGTACATGTAACCTCATAAGATCCGTGCGCGACTCCAACAGCCACTCCATGGCATCCCACTCGCACGCCTCACCTCCCACGGCGTCAACATCCGGGATCCCACAACACGGCGTCACCTCCCGCACGGGGCCTCAACACCCGCCTCAACACACACTCCCCTCCGCCACACCAACGCCACCAGCACCACCCCACGCGAATCAGCCTGTCTACACCCCCTAACCTCTTACCTCCGCGCATCATCACAACTGCAGCACAGCTCCGCCGTTCCACCACTCTCCCGAACCTCACTCCCGCAGATCCCACCTGCAGCTCTCACCTCCCCAGCATCACCTCCCACAGCGCCACCACCCGCAGCCTAACTACCCGCAGCCTCACCTCCCACAGCCTCTCCCCCCAGATGAAGAGGTGTGTGTTGTGTGGTGTGTGTGTGTGTGTGTGTGTGTGTGTGTGTGTGTGTGTGTCCGTTACCAATAAAGCTTTGAATAGATGTTTGCTTTTTTTTTTTAGGCATCTATTCAAAGCTTTTTGGGTAAAAGAAAGGCACACCCAGACACACACACACACAACGTCATTCGTGCGGCTTCGCTTGAGCAGCTGGGTCGCGTCCTCAGCCTGCATAGTGGTGCCGGGGGCCGGGGCAAGAAAAGGTAAGAGTGAGAGTTTGGGAGCCACACTCACATCGCATTTTATGCGGATCCGCGTTGTAGCGGATCATGCTATAATAGGGTTGAGCTGTATAAACATATATACATATGTATAATATAGTAGCACCAATTAGGTGATACTAATTAATAAAAAATAAGATTCAAGTGTGAATTATAAATTGATAATGATTAATTAAATTATGAATATTCTAATAATATTCAAATACAAAAACGTGAATGTTGTAACAACATAAATAGCAATATAAAGATATTACTAATAAATGACAAACAATGCAAACAAAACATATACAAAACCCCTCTTCCAAATCAAAGTCCAATGTGCAAATCTTTCAAGGTGAAGATAGAATTATAAGAGTCCAGGCTGCTTCATAGGATGAACAACATCCATTATATATATTATCTGACCCATCTTTAATAATAATAATATATATATCCCTAATATTGAAACAATATAATACATGCTGCATATTTATAAGTCTACAGGTATTAGACATCAGTCAAAATCAGTATGAACCAGCCTTTATTTGAATTTAGCGAGACAACAAAATTGATGACTGTGATCTGTGACTTTAATTTACATCAGTCAGCAGCCTCAGCAATTAGGACGTTGCTATAGCAACGCCAGGGAATAAAAACCCCTCTTTCCTCGAGGGGCGTTTCCACCTTGAGAAAGCGTCATCAGACGCGAAACGCCCGTTGGTGCACAACGCCGTTATGTAATATCATGTGACCCCGGAAGTCACTGAGTGTCTTATGGTGTTGTCGACGGAGGAAATATCTAGCTCTCCGTGTTCTCCCCCGAATACAGCGGAGGGGGGGATAAAGACTTTAGTAGTAACGAACAGTAACATTAATAGTCAGTAGAGCTGTGCAGTAACATCCTGCTATATGGAATCGTGGGACAGATGCCAAATCATTTGGGCACACATGAGAGCCACAGTCAGTAAATGAACGGGTATATATGAGTTTATGTGATAAACATGAGAATATCACTGTAGCACAAAGTAACAAGATGCTCTATATCAACTATACCCAAACCAGCTGACTTAGTTATATAGTAACCCAAGTACTACTAATATAATAAAGTTTCATCAACACAGATTACGTGCTAGTTATTATCTCTAGCAACATGCGTATATCAACGGATGTGCCATATGTTGTACATTCAGGTAAAAGTGATATCTTTACCTGACAAGGTTAACTGGTGTTAATGGTTTACTAACAGGAGGCTTTATAGCTGTAATATTGAAGCATTTATAATGCAACAGTAAAAACAGCACTTTTGTTCTGATGATGACTATCTGATCATTTTACGTTTCCTACATTTTATAATGCAATTGAAAAAGTAATATTCTTGTCTAAATGACAGACTAGCCTGACCATTCAACAGCACTAAATAATTAGCTATAACTATAGCATTAATTTATGTACCCTGTGATTACCTAAGGGTTACGCCATCGGACACTCGGTTAACTTGAGCATAAAGATTTAAACCTGCTCAATAAAGGGGTTACTAATAGGTAATTCTTTAGGCATTGTATTCACAAAGCCATACCTTTTATATACTGTATGTAACGGGTATTCCCTCCTGTCTGACCCACCCAATCTCACATTGGCCCGTGTGGTCTAACCGCTCCCATTACATGATCGTGTATGGTGGTGCACCTGCAGCACAGGTCTCCTGAGTCTCCCGCATGATGGTGTGGGGATATCAACCGGACAGGTACTGGAGGTAGTGGTGGAGTCCTACCTATATCATGTGCAGCGCCTCCACCTCATCAGGACTGTGCTACCGCAGGGAGATGGTCCTGGTGAGGAACTCCTTCTTGTGTGTCATCCACGGTTGAGTAATCTCACACTCACTCAGTGGGGGTATCTTTGAATAGGGCATCTTATTGATGTATCGATATGTCAGCTTTAGCCGCACATCTCTCCGTGCTGTCCCTTTGCCAGGTACGCCCTCCCAATTGGAGTGGGATCCTCTCTCCCCGTAGGGAGATCACCCCTGTGCCAGGTCCCTGGACACAGTGTGGCCTTGACAGGCTTGATTTGGAAACCAGTGCCACTAGTTACAGCACTAGTGAGCACAAAGCTATCCCGCAATCCCTTTCACAGGAGCAAAAACACTTCAGCAACACACAACCTAACTTGACATTGTTGTGCCTTATATACCTCAGGGGGAAGGCACATCTCTGTGTCACTAACCAGGGACTCAGACATGCAGCCACTCCCATCCATACAAAGGCACTCCACCAGTGTGAGGGAAAACCCCATAACTACTGCTGGCATTCCTGTACTTACCTGGGTTCCTGCCAACAGAGAAGATGTCTGCAGTCCATTATTATTCATGGCTACATACTCCCCCTGGTGAATCCCCACTGTCCCGGCTGGGACCTAAATTTGGTGACCTTGCGCCAGGAAACACTGCAAAAGAACACAAAAATTAGAAATGCAAACACATTATTGGATTACATAATAATGCAATGTTATGACGCTCACTGACCAGCAAGAGTGCTAGGCTAAACACAGACTCTCTATTCAGGCAACCTAATAGTAGTGTCGAGGTCTGGCTTTTTCACCTCTCTTCCTGCTGCATCTGTCACCGTGACACTGTACTCCTTTGGTAGACCACGCTCATTACTGTACACTACCTTTTGCATTAAACGCTGCGCCCATAGTCCACACCCTCATCAACTGAGAACCCTTTGCTCAGCTTGGGCACCCGTAATGACACCCCCTTTATTGACAATGTAATATTTAATACCTCCCGACCACCTATCCCTGTGGTGCTCTTTTTCTCTCATCAGGGTTCTGGGACGTATGGGAACTCAAGCCCATGAGACCGCTTTATTTGGCTGCAATAGCCCGTTCTGCGCGACAGAACCAGGTCAATTTAGCATGGCCAGCCTTCCCCGGTAACACCCATGACAGGGGCTCGTTTGGATTCACTGGATTCTCTAATCCCTCTGGACCCTTTCGTGTAATTGGGCCTCGCCTAATCTTACCCCACCTAGCCTGCAACTCCTTCAGGTAAGCCCATCGTCAAACTCCCTTTAGCCCACCAGTGATCCACCACCCCATCTCTTTCTAAATAAATCGGGTTCGATCAATCCAGGCTACATATCCTTCATACAAACGCGCCCACCATTCAGTTTCCCCCTGAGCTCATCCTAACTGACTCTAAGGATTCCCTTCTTCGGGCCCCCCAGAAGATACCCCGCAGTACCCTCAGATGGCACTCAAGCCCCCTGTCCCGCGACTTTTTCCCAATATGACGCTCATAGCGCTGGGCAGTCACTTGACACCGACACTTGTCGTGAAATTCCTCCTCCTCCACCCGATCCATCATCGGACGTTCCCCAGTCCAGGCTCCCAGTCCATTCCTCGGAAGTGACCCGGGATCCCGTGACATCCCTAACACTAGAAGATGACCCAAACGTGAAAACGACTGGGGCAAGAACTTGAGCTAAGGCCTTGGGACTAGCTTTGGGTTGGACGGGGTTTTGGAATAGGGCCGGACAGTTGGTATGTGTCAACTCCGACCTGCTC
>WSYH01000273.1:87660-244439 GCA_036426205.1 Ascaphus truei
CTCAGCACTACCTGGCTCAGCTCTGCCACAAAGTCTCTCCGCTTCAAGGGGCGTTTCCACCTTGAGAAAGCGTCATCAGACGCGAAACGCCCGTTGGTGCGCAACGCCGTTATGTAATATCATGTGACCGCGGAAGTCACTGAGTGTCTTATGGTGTTGTCGACGGAGGAAATATCTAGCTCTCCGTGTTCTCCCCCGAATACAGCGGAGGGGGGGATAAAGACTTTAGTAGTAACGAACAGTAACATTAATAGTCAGTAGAGCTGTGCAGTAACATCCTGCTATATGGAATCGTGGGACAGATGCCAAATCATTTGGGCACACATGAGAGCCACAGTCAGTAAATGAACGGGGTATATATGAGTTTATGTGATAAACATGAGGAATATCACTGTAGCACAAAGTAACAAGATGCTCTATATCAACTATACCCAAACCAGCTGACTTAGTTATATAGTAACCCAAGTACTTACTAATATAATAAAGTTTCATCAACACAGATTACGTGCTAGTTATTATCTCTAGCAAACATGCGTATATCAACGGATGTGCCATATGTTGTACATGTCAGGGTAAAAGTGATATCTTTACCTGACAAGGTTAACTGGTGTTAATGGGTTACTAACAGGAGGCTTTATAGCTGTAATATTGAAGCATTTATAAATGCAACAGTAAAAACAGCACTTTTGTTCTGATGATAGACTAGTCTGATCATTTTACGTTTCCTAGCATTTATAAATGCAATTGAAAAAGTAATATTCTTGTCTAAATGACAGACTAGCCTGACCATTCAACAGCACTAAATAATTAGCTATAACTATAGCATTAATTTATGTACCCTGTGATTACCTAAGGGTTACGCCATCTGACACTCGAGGTAACTTGAGCATAAAGATTTATAACCTGCTCAATAAAGGGGTTACTAATAGGTAATTCTTTAGGCATTGTATTCTACAAAGCCATACCTTTTATATACTGTATGTAACGGGTATTCCCTCCTGTCTGACCCACCCAATCTCACATTGGCCCGTGTGGTCTAACCGCTCCCATTACATGATCGTGTATGGTGGTGCACCTGCAGGCAACAGGTCTCCTGAGTCTCCCGCATGATGGTGTGTGGGGATATCAACCGGACAGGTAGCTGAGGTAGTGGGTGCGAGTCCTACCTATATCATGTGCAGCGCCTCCACCTCATCAGGATCTGTGCTACCGCAGGGAGATGGTCCTGGTGAGGAACTCCTTCTTGGTGGTGTCATCCACTGTTGAGTAATCTCACACTCACTCAGTGGGGGTATCTTTGAATAGGGCATCTTTATTGATGGTATCGATATGTCAGCTTTAGCCGCACATCTCTCCGTGCTGTCCCTTTGCCAGGTACGCCCTCCCAATTGGAGTGGGATCCTCTCTCCCCGTAGGGAGATCACCCCTGTGCCAGGTCCCTGGACACAGTGTGGCCTTGACAGGCTTGATTTGGAAACCAGTGCCACTAGTTACAGCACTAGTGAGCACAAAGCTATCCCGCAATCCCTTTCACAGGAGCAAAAACACTTCAGCAACAACAACCTAACTTGACAGTGTTGTGCCTTATATACCTCAGGGGGAAGGCACATCTCTGATGTCACTAACCAGGGACTCAGAGCATGCAGCCACTCCCATCCATACAAAGGGCACCTCACCAGGGTGTGAGGGAAAACCTCCATAACTACTGCTGGCATTCCTGTACTTACCTGGGTTTACTGCCAACAGAGAAGATGTCTGCAGTCCATTATTATTCATGGCTACATACTCCCCCTGGTGAATCCCCACTGTCCCGGCTGGGACCTAAATTTGGTGTACCTTGCGCCAGGAAACACTGCAAAAGAACACAAAAATTAGAAATGCAAAACATTATTGGATTACATAATAATGCAATGTTATGACGCTCACTGACCAGCAGAGAGTGCTAGGCTAAACACAGACTCTCTATTCAGGCAACCTAATAGTAGTGTCGAGGGTCTGGCTTTTTCACCTCTCTTCCTGCTGCATCTGTCACCGTGACACTGTACTCCTGTGGTAGACCACGCTCATTACTGTACACTACCTTGTGCATGTAAACGCTGCGCCCGATAGTCCACACCCTCATCAACTGAGAAACCCTTTGCTCAGCTTGGGCACCCGTAATGACACCCCCTTTATTGACAATGTAATATTTAATATCCTCCCGGAGCCACCTATCCCTGTGGTGCTCGATTTCTCTCATCAGGGGTTCTGGGACGTATGGGAACTCAAGCCCATGAGACCGCTTATATTTGGCTGCAATAGCCCGTTCTGCGCGACAGGACCAGGTCAATTTAGCATGGCCAGCCCTCCCCGGTAACACCCATGACAGGGGCTCGTTTGGATTCACTGGATTCTCTAATCCCTCTGGACCCTTTCGTGTAATTAGGCCTCGCCTAATCTTACCCCACCTAGCCTGCAACTCCTTCAGGTAAGCCGCATCGTCAAACTCGCCTTTAGCCCACCAGTGATCCACCACCCCATCTCTTTCTAGAATAAATCGGGTTCGATCAATCCAGGCTACATATCCTTCATACAAAGGCGCCCACCATCTAGTTTCCCTGAGCTCATCCTGAACTGACTCTAAGGATTCCTCTTCTTCGGGCCCCCCAGAAGATACCCCCGAGGTACCCTCAGATGGCACTGCAAGCCCCCTGTCCCGCGACTTGTTCCCAATAGTGACGCTCATAGCGCTGGGCAGTCACTTGACACCGACACTTGTCGTGAAATCCTCCCTCCTCCCACCGATCCATCATCGGACGTTCCCCAGTCCAGGCTCCCAGTCCATTCCTCGGAAGTGACCCGGGAATCCCGTGACATCCCTAAACTAGAAGATGACCCAAACGTGAAAACGACTGGGGCAAGAACTTTAGCTAAGGCCTTGGGACTAGCTTTGGGGTTGGACGGGGTTTTGGGATAGGGCCGGACAGTTGGTATGTGCAGACTACGACCTGCTCCTCAGCACTACCTGGCTCAGCTCTGCCACAAAGTCTCTCCGCTTCAACGGTACCTGGACTCTTCACTCTCTGGATCGATCGCCCATTCTTCCTCGAGGTAGGCAACCGGCTTCCACTGCTCGATCGTAGAGACGCGATCATCTCCCACTCGACCCCGCTCGGGTCACCGGAAACGATCTCCGTGCACGCACGTGCCTCGCCGCCATCTTGGGTTGGGTCCCCAATCGGGACCTCTTCTTCCACAAGGACATCAGGCAATGCCCTGCTCCTGCGCGATCCCGCCTGGGCCTGGCTCCGCTCTTCCTTGATCACCACCCCCGGAGCCTGCGATACACACGGCTTCGACTTACTACTCCGTAGTGTCGGGGTGGATCGACCTCCGTCCGAACTGCTGGTCACCACGCCATTGGGACTCCGCTGCTCGGGCTGCCGTGGTACGGGCGACACTCGACTCCGTGTCTCCACACCACAAGGGATGGCCGCTCGCCGAAGCGTACCGCTGGTATGGTACTCCGGTAACAAATCTAGCACATCTGATAGCCTTGCGCACTCCTCATCCGAGGACTCTAGCTTCGCATTAGGTCGGGGCATCCCGTAGGTGATCGGCAGTGTGCCCCTCTCTTGTCACCCCGTCGATGACTGTGCTTTTCCTTCTTGAGGACCGGCACTGGTCCCTGTTCTTCGGGACCCGTGGTTTCTCTCCACAACGCACCAGGAAGCTCCGCTGCCAACATGGGGACATCTTCCTTTGTCTCTACAGCTTGCACAGGCACAAAGGTTGGCATGGGCCATAGATATTGCAATCCACAATGAGGGCATCTGGCAGCAGTGCCCACGGCTCCGCCCGGCAGTCTGCACTGCAGGCAGAGACACGCCACAGTCTCTACACCCTCTACCCGGAGGATCAGGAAGCCTCCTGGAGTCGAGTAGGGATGCGTAGTGATCAACGGACTCTGTTCAGTTTGATCGGGTACACAGGCCATATTCACTAGTGGAGGTACTCTCCCTAATGGTCTGTACTGCTCACTGGCTCCTCGCAACTGGAGTGCAGGGGCTGGTTTGGCAACTCCTCCTCCTGCTTTCTTCATCCGCATCCGGCAAAACTGTAAACCACTCTCCGTGGTTGAAACTTGGGGGAGGTCTCGTAGACTTGTAGGCTGACCCAGCACAGGGGCGGAGTGAGTCATAGTTCATGAGGGCGCGGCTCCAGCTTTCGCGCCACACTCCCCAACAGGGTGGGTTTTTCCCGTTGGCGCCACTTCTGGCCAACTATCAGCAAGCTGCAAAGTTGCAAGACTTTCTGCAACTGGCCCACGCGGTGTCCCGAGAACGCGGGAACCGCCATCTTGGTTTGTACAGTTGAGGTAGCATTTGGTTGTTTGTATATCGAATGATAAGCAAGTCCATTACATTCCTCCCATCTAACAATAATGTCGTCCTCGCTGTCCTTGGGGTTACTACCCCAAGGGCCTAAGCAGGACAAACACGGTGCAGCCACAGCTTTCACGGCATTCCACAACAGGCTCACAAAAGTCTCTTCTGTAGCTTGTTCTTCATACTCGTACAAGACAGGTGCGTTCTCTTCCTCGGCCTCCGTCCGCCATCCTGGACCTTCTGCACCTTGCAGATCCTCCATTCTTGCGATTTCCTCTCGGCCACTGAATATTGGATTTTTGTACATGGAGCTCCTCTCTGCGGGGCAGCTACCCGTTCCAAGTCTGTCCAGACCAACACAGACTCCTGCGTGATGATGTGGGAGAAGGAGTGGCTCAGTGAGTAAAGTCACTGGCACCGAGTTTGAAGCAGGGGAGTCTGGTTCAATTCCCTGTGTGGGGACCTTGGGCAAGTCACTTTATCTCCCTTTGCATCAGGCACCAAAAACATAGATTTGAGCTCCATGGGGCAGGGACCTGTGCCTGCAAAATGTCTCTGTAAAGCGCTTCGTAAAAATAGCAGCGCTATACAAGAACATGCTATTATTATGACGTAGTGTCAGCTCCAACGTCCTAACGCATTTCATCACGCAGCAGTGACTTTTTCAAAGGATATTCAGATAGCCAATGCACATTGAATATACTGTACATCGAATAGATATTCCTCGGTGCTTGATTTATTTTCTAAAGCAGCGATGCCCAGAAAATTTATTTAAAAGGATCTCAGCATGAGAATACTGGAGAAGTACAAGAAAATAAACCGAATAATGCATATCAAAGCCTGATTAGTTAGATCAGGCATCCAGGTAACACATAAGTGTGTCTGCTATCATGCTCACGGACAGACTAAAAGTGGAAAGAGGATTCCCCCGAGCACAACAGAGTAAGTACTGTACTGTATACACTTATGCTTGTAATATTCTGTGGTGTTACAAATCGATTTTGACTCCTAGATTTCAAATGAGAAGATTTTTTGCTTATTTACTTTGAAATTCGTTTTGGACCTATGAATTGATAGTTTATTTTAAAAAAAAACTGTTAAAAGTGCCACAAACTTAGTTTAAATGATTTATCCATTGACATCTTTTATTTGCTACAGTATAGTACAGTATGTCCACATAATCGTTTTCATTTTTTTTAAACTGTAGGGCGGTGAAGCGACTTGTGGATGAGATAAGCAACGCAAATGTGAACATTGTGCTGCAGCGGTTAAGGCAGTTCTGCTGCAGCATCATAAACTGACAATGTCTGAGACCAGCATTAGGATAATGAGATGCGAATTGGGCTGGAAATATGGACGTGTCAGATAAAGTGTTATGCTGTAATACTGTATAATGTATAGTGTTGTATGCACAAGTGCTATTTTACTGTAGCTGTAAAATTCTATCGTCATTACAGAGTGTTTCCAATGATACAGTAAGCTTCTGGAGAAAAACACTCTTACTGTAGCAAGACGCAACAACTATATAAATCACATTAGCAGTGTTTTGCCCATTCTGTAAGAGCGTAAAGGTCTTGCGATAGAAAATGTAGTAAGGTAAGTATGGTACATTTTCTGATATTCCAGTATGAATCTGAATATTACCTATCAGGTATCTAAAAGCTTAGACATTTTGAGTGGATGTTGCGTAATCATTAGAGGCCTACATTAATCTTGCAGTAGTCCCCCCTTTTCCTTTATTCTCTTCCACGGAAAGCCACCTGGGAGCTGGGGGGGGGGGGGGGGGAATGTCCTAGCCTATTGTCCTGTGTGCATAATAACAGTCAATAACTTGGCCTAATCCCTCCTCTCTCAATGAAAAGATGAGATGAGATTTCTCAGTTTTTGAAAAAGTGTGTGCTAGGAGCAAAATCTTTGTATACTTATATGAATATGGCAGCATTACAGTAGTAGTAATAACAGCATTACAGTAGTTGTCACCCTGTAATTCAGTGAAATTCCATGGAATATCAAGTGTATTTAACATGCATTTAACAACGTGAAATGTAGTCTTGCTGTCTACTATTTATCTGTTTGAAATGTTCATAAAAGTGATCACTGCCTGAGACCGTGTATGTGTGTGTGTGTGTGTGTGTGTGTGTGTGCGTGCGTGCGTGCGTGCGTGTGTGTGTGTGTATGTGTGTGTAATATTTCATTATAACTACAGCAAGCAAGCATATTTAATATACTACAGTATTCAATTGCATTGACAAATACAAATTTGGGGATTTTTTACATTTGGTTAAATATGTATGACTAATATACATCACATTATGTTTTCTCTAAGTCCCGCAATTTATTCTATCCTTATTCAGAGGGAAAAATAAATAAAATGTTTTTATCGGTTTGAACATTATTTTTTAACAAGTTCAATGTCTTTTTGCTATTCTAGACATGCTCCTGTGTCATAGGCGCATGCGTGTGAAATGGAATGCAACAGTCCTGCTGCGTGTCATTAACCATTTTTTCCAGCCAAAGCGTGAAACAATCCAATGTGAAATTCCTATGGGCCGGGGGAGCTACTATAGCTGTTGATAATGGCGAGGTGGGGGGAGGGAGATGCGACTAAAGGAGTCTGTTTTGTGTAATGAAACGAGCAAATGGATGGAGGAAAAATCCTAGTCAACATCATGAGCAACGTTCCATGGAAGATCAAGTGTATTTATAATGCATTTAACAACCATGAAATATAGTCTTGCTGTCTACAGTTGATCTGTTTCAAATGTTAATATTATGTTTTCTCTAAGTCCCAAATTTATTCTCTCCTTATTTAGAGAAAAACAGCCCTGCGTGTCATTAACCATGAAGTGGAATTTCTCAGCTGCCTGGGACAGCTCATTTATCTAACCTTGAAGCCAAAGCATGAAACCTTTAAGTGTGAAATTTTAATAAAGGTGATCACATAAATCTATCTATCACATACAGTATGTGCTGTGCAAAACAAGCATGAAATACAAGCATTTAGAAAGTACCGTAAAGGTTAAGAAGCATGAATATGAAAGCCACACTGTTAGAATAGTAACACTGGTAAAATAAAAAGTAAAAAAATGGAAGTTTAAAATACAGTGGTTTTCGACTTTCATCTACATCATCTTCTGGCTGTCGATTTGACACTTTCATTTCTTAAAAAAAGGCAATGATGCTTTAAGTATACAGGTACCGCAGTAAGCATGCACAAAAGCACACCAAAGTGTGCATGCGTGAACGGGCTATGGCATGCATACAGTTTGCGTGTCATTGGGAATTACAGTTACTATGTGTACAGGTACTTATGTACAGTGCATTATATTTACCTTCATTATAAACCTTGTCAACCAGGTGAAGATGACCCAATGTCAGGGTTGTATTGTGCGTAGCCACTCGAGTAATCATGTAGTCGGGAATCAAGCTGACAGAGCTGTTTGGTCCCTGCTGATGATATTGGGACAGGTAGCCAGATGGAGCCATACAGGTATAATTAGGTTGAGGCTGGTACTCAGGTAGGGGCAGGTAGCCAGGTAGGCAGGTTGGACCGTAATGGTAATAGTATTGATATTGAGGCAGATACTCAGGCTGATTAGCCGGTGGTGGCACATTGGAGGCTCGGGAAGTACAATTATTCAACCTCTTGGTCCCGATCTTTCTCTTTTTGAAGGTTCCATGATCAAACATACCCGCAAAAGATGGGTGCAGTGACCAGCAACCTCTTTTGCTGCCTGCATGTGGGGGTTATTCTAATAAAGTAATCATTCATTGGGAAACTATGCAATATGAAATTCTTCCATCCTGAAAATTTGAAGTATTCGTACTTGTCAATGATATAGCCATATACCTCTGATAAAGTCGCCTTCTTATCATTTATTGCTGAAAGCTGCTCAAAGCTCACATGCACACTATTTAAATTATATCTTAAGGGTGTCTTGCCCCTTGACGATGTCCCAAAGCTCCATTTAAACCTCTGAGCTGCTCAATATTTCAAATTATTTTCTGTTCTGAGCAGAGGATCCAATTTAAATGTCAAAGATAGAAGCATTATATGTTGTGGAGTGAAATATATCGTGTGTCACTCTATAGCATTTAATGATGTAGAATTGAAGTAGAATAATGTTTTAAGTATACAAATGTAAAGTTTTAAAAGTACAGGTATATGTTTCCCAGTTTTATTATTTTATTTTGCTGTTATAAATTTTTTGGCAATTAACATTTAGAATACATTATTTTACAAGAACAGTTTTGCTGGCGGAACACCCAGACAACTGGCTTTATGCTCCGAAGTGTGTCATAAGGTCCTGATACTAAATTCTTAATTAAAAATGAGTGATAATGAGTGAAGTTAGATACGGAATCACTGTAGAAGTTTAAAAGTACCATATAAAAAAGTTTTTTGGGGGGGTTTGTTAAATCCGATATTTTTTTTTAGAAAGATTAAAGTTGGAATGTACTAAATAACTAAATGTTTTATATTGATGCAGTAAGAAGTGTATTATATACATATTTGTGTTGAGAGGCTGACTATGGATCAAGTTTCAAGTTTTACACATAGGAGGAATATGCTGTATTTATAGACAGGGACAGGTTTTTGGGATGAAGATCCTTCATGTAAAGATTCTGCCTTCAAATGCCAATTTTTCAGTGTTATTGTGGTATAGACGTGTGCTATTATAGGGAAAGAATGTTGTACCTGATAACAATAGTAACATTTATGACCTACTGTAGTTCAGCATATCCGAGATGCAGCATTCCAACTCCATGCAGAAGAAGGATGGACTATCACCACTTGGTTTTGTAGTTTATTTTCATCCTGGGCAATGTGACTTAAACAGCTTATTTTTTGTGGTTCGGATATATTGTTTGTTATTATTATGTTACATCTGTTATTTAGGTTAGGGAGTTGTATGTGCACTCATCTTCCCCAGTTGAAGTTACACAACAAGGAATAAAATAGTAACATAGAATGTCACTTAAGAAGAAAGTATGAGTCCAAATTGAGGGAAGAAAGGGAAGAAATTGAAAAGTTAATGGAAATACAAGTCAACATTTTCAGTGAGGCTTTTATCGCCTCAAATGTTGGAATGTGGAAGTATAAGATTATCAATTTATTATAATATGTATAACTATATGCACACAGAGCGCACCGGGGGTTAATGACCAGAAATAAAACTAGATTGACTCCGCTTTGAGCCCTCTTTTGGAGCGTTTTGAGGAGGCGCTCTCGCACGGATAGCAGAAAGGGGGGACCTATCATATTGGACAGTTCATTTGTATTTTGCCTGTCTAACTATATAACTATATGTAGCCAGGGGATGGAAGGGCTCCGGCGCAACTGCGCATGACAGACTCCAAACAGCTCCCGGATGAATTCAACAAAACTTTATTCGCACAAAAACACACTGGGGCTGCATCACGATCTCCCCCTCTACGCGTTTCACCCTCTAGGACAGAGCTTCGTCTATTATTATTATGATATATTTTCCCTGGTATTTAAGTTCCATTATATATTACTGGTGTTTTTTATGTTATTCATATGTTTTTAAATTATTACACTTAGGTTTTTAGGTATTGTGGTCATAAGTTTTTTATCTTTAATTCTTCTCTTTATGATTAGATAAGGAGGCCAGCTACTTGTCCATTGTTTATATATTTTTCCTTTATGGATTAGGATGTCCTTTTTTCTATCTTTTTTCCTATTTTTTGTTTATTGACATCGCAGCGCCGTGTTGCGCATGTGCAATGATTAGCATTGTGTGAGGGCGCCATGGCGACTTGTACTGCATTGAAGGTGGTTAGATTCGTAATATTACCTGTTGTTTTTATGTTTTGCCCTTAACAAACATGGCCACACTGCCGGTGGGACGTTTTTTGCCCTTAGAACGGCACTGGCTTGCTCTGCGCATGCGCAATGACACGCATTGCGTCATGACGTCATCATGGTTCCGTTTTTTGGCGCGAAACGGCTCACAGGTAAGAGGGTATTTAATGGATGTTATTACATTATGTTTTATCCTTGAAAAAGAACGCTGTGACGTTCGAAACACGTTGGATGGGTCTTTTGTCACATTTTAATTTATTTTTGATTCTGGGTCCTTCCTGCTCTGTTTTTGCTAGTGTGCTTTTGTTCTCCATATTTCCTAGTTCCTGTCTGTCCTGGGAGTTGGAGGAGAGGAGTAGATCAAGCTCCATCCTGGAAGCAAGCAAGAGAGAGAGAACTCTGGCCTAGTACATTTGGAGAGTGAGCAGAGCTCCGGTGGACCAATGCCCCTCACCCCGATGAGGGGGTGATGGGGAGAATCTACCCCCACCCAGAGGATACCATCTGAGGTGGGCATTGGGGTATTGAGGCCCCTCACAGACCATCCTGTCAGAGTACCTCTTGGAGGAAAGGAGAGGAGAGGACGGCTGTACACCTTGGGATCTCCTGGTTTGCTGTTGTTGTTGCTGCTGTGTGCTGCCAAGGCTGCTGTGTGAGAGCACATCACAATAAAGAGACATTGCTGATTTTACTCGAGACTGTGAGTGATTCTGGAGTATCCACCCTGGGACCAGGGTTATCTCTTCTATACGGGTCCTACCCCATATCCCTGGGAAGGTATAGAGGATGGAGGCACTGCACCACCACTAAAGAATGAGGCAACTAGCCCAGGAGCCTGGTCCTGTGTCCCCAACATCATTGCGGGAAGCTCAGGCCCTCCTGTTACCTACAGGTACACACCACTCAAGCACGTGTAACCAGCCCTCACACACCCTAGATATAGCATCTGTGTTTGGGGGGGGGGAGAAATATGAGTTACATATATAATGCTCGCCTTATTACTTAAGATACGAAGAAGCGAGAGGCCCACTAGGAAGGTAAATACAGACTCAACTTTTCCAAAGTTAAAGAAAAGTTCAGAGAAGAAAATTTCCTATATATATAGGAAGTTTTCTTCTCTGAACGTTTCTTTAACTTTGGAAAAGCTGAGTCTGTATTTTCCTTTCTAGTGAGCCATCTCGCTTCTTCGTATCTTAAGTAATAAGGCGAGCACCTGTGGGTTTCTGGGGAGGGAAAAGTGGCATATATCATATGTTTCTTTTGCCCTGTCTAGTTTGCAAAATATAATTAATAGTTATGTAGAAACAAAACGGGATGACCCATGAAGTTTTATGGACTGACATTGAGAAAATTATGTATGCACGCCTTTTTCTTTTGGGTATAAAGTAGACTGCTTGGGGCATATGTGTTAGTACATTTCTGTAAGATCAGACTCATGTTTGATTGTATATGAATGTCTCTTGCATACAGCTGTTTACAATAAAGTCTCTATTGAAATCGCTTACACTAAAAGGGATGTGTGAACTCAATTTTTCCACGACACCTACTTGCTCTAGACACCCTCCCATTTTTTTTTTTTTTTTTTACAATATCTTCTCTCAACCATCTCTTCCCTTTCTGGCCCAACCTTGCAACCTCTCAATACTGTATGACAGTACAATCTCATTAGCCTTGGACAAGGTGGCTCATTCCACTCCAATAATCCAAGCCACAATCGTGGCACACATACAGATGTAGCCAGACTTAATATTATCGGTACCGGGCAAAACCAAGAGTAAATCCCTGGAATTTATTTCGCATGTTGGGGTCCACGACCACGACCGCCCCTGAAAAATTGATTTTTGCAGCTGTTGTAGTACTCTGCAGTAACGATAGGTGGTGCTAGTGAGTATTTAGTCTAAATGCAATGTAACCCACCCCTTATTCCCATAAAAACTTCACATGAGTAAAAACAATTTTTTTAAAGTATTACATTTTTATTAGACTAAATTAGAGCTTTGAGACTTTGTGAAATACTGCAATCTTCTTACAATAATACTTCTTCAACCGACATCTTCTTCTGGAGGTTGTACAGTTTCACCTGTAAGCTAATTGTGAGTTTGTTATTTACACAAAGACAGAATGACTAGTCGCTCACCTAGTAGTACATGGAGATAAAAACCTCGGTGCTTAGGGAATATGGTACAAATAAACACTTGGACAAGTGACTAGAAGAGGTCACTAAAAGCCCTAATAACAGCACTCAAAGTCACCATACATAGGTCAATATATGGTGGGAATGGGTTATAAGTGTAATCACTAGGACCAAAAACGGAGGTATATAAACCTCCAGCCACAAGACTACAGACAGCAATTAAAACCAAAAATAATAAAGTTTTATTAAATAAATGACCGACGCAACTTAACAACTATGGGGAACATATATATACACACACTGGATCTAAAATCCTCATGGACCGAACGGTGGTGGGCTAATATGTGGGACAGGCTCATGTGTAAATACACATATCTGGAGGAGATACACTATAGTGTGGAAGGTAAGTAGACTACACAGTAGGGTCTATAAATACAATGCTAAACACATACAGATGCTAAACATCATGCTGCGGGTATATTGCGCAATATAAAGCGCTGCTGGAGATATTAGTACCAATACCCCGTATGTGGATGAAAACAGCGTATAACGCAATTGGCGGGGGTGCAGCAAGACGGCATATATTCATAAAGAGGAACACCTAATGTAGTGTGCTCTCGTCGCTGGACGAGGCAGCTCAAATCAGCTATCACTTATCTCTTTGAGTCCAGGCAGCTATCGCCGGTGGAAAACAGCGTGTCGCTGTGTCTGTGTAGATACTACCTTCACTGCATGTCCCTGCCCACACAGACCGTTCTTCCTGGTGTGCGTCAAGCGTCTGACGTCACCATACCCCGACGTACGTTTCACGTGCTAGGCACGCTTCTTCAGGGGGAGGAGTCACACCCCGCAATGTGGGATGCTACATTTTATAGTCGAATGGCTAGGAGAGGCCATGATACCAACCAATGGTAAGTAGCGGTTGGGTCTGCCTCTCAGGATAGATTGGCACACGGCTGATTAGCCGTATATAATGTATCATATACAGGGGGTTAATACGTCTTATGTAATCACAGGTTTAGTGAAACATAAGATATACTGTTAAGCAGAGTTACTAGTGGTTGTATTGGCCTGAATAAGAGACTTAGGGTATACAGTAATCATGTAGTGTGTTTACTAATGAGACCAATATATAGAGATAATCCTGATCATGAAATAGCTACGTCCACAGATGTTAGAGGACACTTAATAAAACATGTGAATAAAGGTAGGTACTTATGTGGCAAAAGAGCTACGTCCACAGATGGTTGAGGACACTTAAATCGAACATTTGAACAGTAATGTTAATGACTCAAACTCCGGACTCAACGCAATAAGGTAAGGCATACGGAAGCCTGGCTATAGTAGATCGAGGTTAAGGTGGATACTCGGGGTCGAAAGGATATATATATATATATGTCAGGGGAACGATTGTGTGGTCACACACTCCAATGTGTATAGTGCCAGGTAAGTAGATAGGATGCTGTAACATGATGGTATGATCTGTACACATAAAAGAATGAATAAAGTACTTAACAGATATTGTGTCTTGGCTAATAAGTGAAAATAGGTATACTCCAGTGTGATAACCATACGTAATAGTGACAAACGTGAAAAAATGTAGAACTGTGTTATACTGGCGGAACTGCCCAAAGTGGTCAAAACAGAACCTGCTCATATCTTAACTATATACCTGGATCCCATACTATACCCAAGGTGAACTGACAACTAATGTGGTAACTATGTGGCATGTATGGTGTAGAATTGAGCTGTGGTAATTGAAATCGCCCAAAATGGTCAATGCGGTCTCACTAATAAATTAATATATTCACTATCTAATAATGTATCATAAAAATGGCGAAAAAAGGAAACCTTCATTAAGTCCTGATGGGAAGTGGGTATGGAGCATAAATATCCACCGACATTCAATTTGACGAAGTCTGCGATCCCAGTCTCCTTTACGTGGCCCCCATGGAACATGTTCTATACCTATAAATTTAAGTACTGAAGAGTCACCTTGGTGGTAGTGTAGTACATGTCGTGCCACGGGTGTGTCTGTTTCATTACGTATGGACCCTAGATGTTCCAAGACCCTGGTTTTAAGTGGTCTATGGGTTTCTCCTACGTACTGCTTACCACATCTGCATGTAATCAGATATATGACTCCAGTAGTAATGCAGTTTATGAAACTCTTAATAGTGTATACTTGCTTATTTTCTGAGTCTGAAAAGGTTTTAGTTACATGCATGGAAGTGCAAGCTTTACACCGTCCACACGTATAAAATCCACAGGGTTTTGGGCACAGCCATGTCTTGGTGGTGGTAGTTTGAAAGTGGCTATGCACTAGTCGGTCCCTGAGATTTTTAGGTCTACGACAGACCATATTGGGTGACTCTTTTAACACTTCTGATAGATCTTGGTCTTGTAATAGAACATGCCAGTGTTTTTGTAAGATCTGTCTCACCATGCCCCATTGATTGTTATAGGTACTGACAAATCTTATAGTGTTCTCAGTAGCTGGCTGTATTCTTTGGCCTTAGTCAGAAGTGTAGATCTATCTGTGTTAAGAGCCCTTTGGTATGCTTTGTTTATGGTAAGTTTGTTATAGCCACGATCATGGAATCTTTTCCCCATATCCCTAGATTGATGTTTAAATTCCTGAATATTGGTACAGTTCCTCCTGAGTCGAAGGAATTGTCCAGTGGGTATGCTTTTTATCATATGTTGGGGGTGATCGCTTTCGGCCTTCAGTAGGCTGTTAGTTGATGTGGCTTTTCTGAATATAGTTGATATCAGTTTGCCATTCACCCCTTTTGAGATTGTCAGATCCAGGAAGTTGATACTTTCCCTATTTGCCTCATATGTCAATTTGAGGTTATGATTATTTCGATTCAGTTTGTTGATGAACTCCTGTAGCAGTTCAGGGGTGCCATTCCACAATAACAACATGTCGTCTATATATCTAGACCATAAATCTATGTGGTCTGTATATAGGTCGTGGTCGTCCGTGAACACCACGGCTTCCTCCCACCATCCTAAGTACAGGTTCGCGTAGGTGGGGGCGCACGTGGTGCCCATGGCAGTGCCCTGTATTTGATGGTATATTTTCTGATCAAAAAGAAAATAATTTTTGGTTAGAACTAGTTCAAGGAGTTTGAGAACAAACTGGTTATGTGTCTGACAATTAGCATCCCTAGCTTTCAGAAAAAATTCCACAGCTTGAATACCTGCTTTGTGTGGTATACTTGTGTATAGACTTTCAACGTCTATTCCCACTAATAGGGTATCTGTGTCCACAATAAAATCTTCAATTCTTAATAGTACATCCTTGGTATCTTTCAGATATGAAGGTAAAGTACTTACGAATGGTCTAAGGAACCTATCCAGGTAGACACTCGCGTTGGAAGTGATGTTATTGATGCCAGATACGATAGGTCTACCTGGCGGAGGGATCTTTTCCTTATGGATTTTAGGAAGATGATAAAAGGTGGCAAGCGTAGGATTTTTTATCAATATAAAATTGTATTCATCCTGGGAAATGACCTTCATGTCTAAACCAGATTGCAAGATGTTGCGAAGTTCATTCTGAAAAATACCTGTGGGATCAGATTGAAGAACTTTGTAGCAGGTTTTGTCAGACAATAATCGTACACTTTCAGTGGCATATGAAACTTTATTATTTTTGGTTTTAATTGCTGTCTGTAGTCTTGTGGCTGGAGGTTTATATACCTCTGTTTTTGGTCCTAGTGATTACACTTATAACCCATTCCCACCATATATTGACCTATGTATGGTGACTTTGAGTGCTGTTATTAGGGCTTTTAGTGACCTCTTCTAGTCACTTGTCCAAGTGAGTTTGTTATTTATTAATAAATCGAGAAGAAATAGATGCATTAATTACACTGTGCTGCTGTGTTTGTGTGTATGCGTGTTCTATGTAAACTGTATGGAGCACATATGCATTGCTGAGCCATAGCAGGAGGAGCGTGTTCGCTCGGCCAGTAACCCTCTACAAAACATAATGTAGTAAGAGAGTTTAAACACAACAGTATATATTATTGGTACATAAACGCACACAGTATGCAATTATTAGAGCACTGTATGAACCTTATCCACACACTTACTCTGGTAAAGATAAGTATCATCTAGATGCGGTCCATCGGGTTCCAGTGCTCCCATGGGAACTCCTGGTCCAGGAATGTGGGAATACTGGTGGGGTCCTGGCAGGCTCTGTGATGTGACCTCGGCGTCTGACTGCCATCCTAATAATAAAGGGTTTCTAGACATTTCTTGAAGTAAAAGGTAACACAGTGGTCTCATTTGCATATAATCTCCCAGAATCCATGGCTGCAGTGGAATCACTGAATGCTAAGACATACTGTAATGGTGAGAAGCAGGGTGGCAGACCTGTCTGAGACATGTGAATGTGCTCACAAGTGATATTTTTATTTGCTAGACATTTCTAGAACTATTTTTACATTGTATATTATATAGAAACATGTGTGAAGTTTTTGTTAGGTCAATGTCGTGCATGGGCAAAGATATTCAGTGCGCCATTTGACAGACACATACTGAATTGCAATGACAAAAATAAACCCCACAAATAATTATTCTGGCTAACGGTGGCCTGCCCGCGAGCCAGCCGCGGTGAATAAAGTGTTTACACAAGTGTAATCTTGCACCTTTCATGGTACGAAAAACAGTAAATCTGTCTACATCTGTACATTACCCGCAACCTCCATAAGTGAGCACGCACTGCGGAATGTTACTGGAGGAAATCCTGCTCTAAAGCAGACTTCCTCCCCTATAACGTCATACTTTCGTCCTATAACACTACCCTCTCCCTTGCCAAGCAAGCCTACTTCTGTTTACTCGTACAAACTCTGTCCTCTAACCCTGAACATCTATTCACCACCTTTATCTAGCTTCTCCCCCAAACTATACCTGAACCCCCTTCTACTCTCACAGCCCGAGACCTCGCCACACATTTCACTGAAAAGATTCAGTCAACCAGACATGACATCTATTCATATCAAGCTCCACACACAAAACCTACAGTCCTCGCGCAGACCTAAATCCACTCAGCTAGTTTTCCCCTGTAATTGAGGTTGAGGTCTCTGTGCTCCTCTCATCATCTTGTAACACAACCTGTCCCCCTGATCCTATTCCCTCACATCTCCTCCACCCTCTAACTGGCACACTAAGCCCCACCTTTACTCACCTTTATAACCTCTCTCTCACCTCCTACACATTCCCATCTTCTTTCAAACATGCACTCATCATGCCCATTCTAAAAAAATCTTCTCTTGACCCAGCCTACCTCTCTAACTACCACCCTATCTCTTTTCTTCCCTTTGCCTCCAAGCCCACTTTATGGTTACATTTCAGACCTCATGCCCATATATATCCCTACACACCCCTTATGTTCTGCTCATGACATCTGCCTTCCTTAGTGCCTCTCACACCCGCCTACAAGACTTCTCCCATGCTGCCCCATATCTCTGGAATTCCTTACCATGTACCATCAGACTCTCCCCCAGATTTCATACATTTAAAACTCAGTGAAAGGCCTCCTTGAAAAGGCGAGTTATCTGACATACCTCTAAGATCCAACTCCCCCCTCTCGCCCTCCAACCCCATTGGACAATACAGTAGCTATGCAGCTGGACTAATCTCCATGCTATGTAATAACCCTAACATCCCCACCCTCAAACCTTAATGGGATCAGCTGTCTAGCTGGACCATACTCCCACCTGATGTATAATACACCCCATAATGATCTGCCACTTTACCTATTTTTACAACATTGTCCCACATTCCCTCTGGATTGTAATCTCTCAGCGAACAAGGTCCACATTACTTCTTTGTATCTGTTTGTGCATGTGTTCTTATTTGTATTTGAATATAACTTTGTTAATGTAATTAGCAAATCTCTGTACCTCCATTGTACAATGCTGCAGAATATGTTAGCACTTTACAAATAAACTATAATAATACACTTACCACAGTTCCTTTATGTGCTCTCTTTGTTTTTGTACGGATGTGGGTCCCGAGTAAGCATGGGAGGGAGAGGAGCAGTACAGAGAAGAAAGGAGGGTAAATGTTGAAATTGCTTTTGATTACAGTGCACTGGGCATTTTGACTTTGACATAACAGCAGTGCATCGTCAGCATAATCATGAAAAGCACTGATTTGTTATTCATATTTCTTTAATTCATTGTACGTTTTATAAAGTAAGACAGGAGCGTCTAAATAACTCACTTCTGATTAAATCCATTAAAAAAAAAACTTTCCCCTACATAGCTTGTTGTACATATTTAATTAGTTTTCTTTGTGATATTTTAGATTCGAAAATCCTACATGGTCACCATGAAAATGTATTATGCTCATCCAATTCTGAAGTGTTTCTATTTATTCTAAATTACCTGAGGGACTTTGGGAAACCCACATTTCCTTTATATGTATTAATCCACAGTAATTAGTGCTCTTGCATTAATTTAAGTTGTGGAGAAAATAAAATAGGGCAATGTAAATCATAAGTAAAATGCCCTGTGTTTATCAAATGAAAGCTAAAAAGATCTCTATGTCTAGCGTTCATTAATAATTTTTTTCCACTTTTGTTTTATTACATTTTGCAATATTTTCGATCTTTTTCAAACATTATTAACAAAAGGGTGTTTTGTTTTTTTAAATGCAGTATCTGCGTTCATTAGCTACTATTTACATGTGGTATTTTCAAGCTTTTATAAATGAATGGCAGGGATTTTTTGGGGACTTTGATATGCCCCCCAAAAATAGAAAATTGCAGAATTTGCATCCATTATTTAATTATCCATAATAATCCATAATAATCCAATAAATACACTATGACAGAATATTTGGAGCTTTTACTGCCAAACTAGCAACTTGCAAAGCAAATGCAGACGTGGTTTGAAGTAGAGATGGGCGAACCGGGCTTTCCTGATCAAATCCGATCCGTGCAATGAAATCCGACGTCGGATTACTTAATTGTAAAGCCGCCTGCATTCTTCAAAATACATCATTAAGTCTCAGCGGCACGGATGTTAAAAAATCCGCTGACGGATTCAATTTAAATCCTAATTCCCGATTTTCTTTATGTTGATATTTATATACTAAGGGCATCATGCAGTAAGCAGCGAAAAAATGCATTGGCCAGTTTAGCAATTAGGCATGTTTTTGGCGTGTTAAACTGGCTGTATGCTGTAAGGAGCGAATCCCTGGCGAATGAATGCGCCACCACCATTTGATGAAATGGCGTGTAACCGGTGGCGGGACGGCTGCCTGGCGAGAAACTGCCGAGAAGCCGTCCCCTGCCGAGTTGTGTTTGCAGCAGAGTGAGATCCGCTGCTCTCTCGGCGCAAACATCAGCACAATAAAAATGATTTTTTAAACCATTTTTATTCATAGTGTACATGTGCAGGGGGTCTCCGGAGCTGAACCGCATTGGTTTCCGGTCCGGGGACCCCCTGCTTCCCGAGATACAGACCCCTTTATGAGGTACCAGTATCCCTCTGCATTTATAGGTCCCGATCACATGAACGCGGAATGTAAACAAAGCAGAGGGATACCGGCACCCCATAAAGGGGTCTGTATCTCGGGAAGCAGGGGGTCCCCGGACCTAAAACCAAAGCGGTTCAGCTCCGGAGACCCTCGGCACATCTACACTATGAATAAAACACACATATCAATAAAGACTCGTTCCTTACCTTTGCGGGTATTTGCTACGGTAGCGAAGCAGCAGGAATATTTATTTAATAATACTATAGCAGGGGTCCCCCGAGCTGAACCGCATCACTTTGTGGACCAGGGACCCCCTGCTTCCCGAGTTACAGGCCCCGGTATGTGTGATCGGATGGGCAGTGTCGCCGCCATGTTTATAGCGTCCCATACGCTACGTGCCCGCAATAAACATGGCGTCCACACTGTAACCGATGCCCCAAACCGGGGCCTGTAACTCGGGAAGCAGGGGGTCTCTGAGCCACAAATCAATGCGGTTCAGCTCAGGGGGCCCCCTGATCCCGCACAATATTATTAAAATACATTAATGCTGCTTCATTATCATAGCGGATAGCCGCTAAGGCAATGAAGGGGTTAACGCATACTAGCATGTTTATTGGGGACAAATGCCCCCAATAAACATTGCAGCAATACACAACATGCAATACAGTAATGGGCAACATTACTATTATCCACAAATGGATAATAGTGCAGTTGTCCATTTAAAATACATACAGAACAATAAAGACATTAAATACATATAGCACTCACCCATGTGCGGCTGCCACGATAAAGGCCATCCTCATTTTCATCCTGCCCATGCCCCATCCGCTTCTGCAAAACAGACACAAGAATAAAAACATCCAATGTAATGTCCCCTAACCGCCTACAGGTCAATTAAGTGGGTTACACCCACCATATCCATCATAACCTCCCCCGGACTAACCGACCCACACCCTTGGACGGCAGAAACCAACCTCAAACCCCCATCCTACCCCTACAAGGGAGTCCTAGCACAACACCCCCCAGCACATACAGTACAATAATGTGCCAAATATAATCTAGTCCACATAGGGGATAATACATTATTTGGCCATTTTAAACACATTAAATACCGTAGTAAAATAAAGAAAATTCTACTAACTCATCAATAAGAGGCCCCGTCGCCGCATCATCCTTGGGTCCGTTTGCCCACACAATACTAAATAGCCAATACATATCAATGACATTCACATACCAATGAACCCCTTAATCACCTTATCGGGTACTAACCTCAAAGGTAATTAAGGGGTGAAGCCAGCCTGCAATGGCAACACCACTTATGCATAACATCCTCAATGAATTAAAAAGCAATTTCCTAAACAAATCTCATGTAATCATTCAATCTAAAGCCTCAAATGCCACTTAAAACATTGCATTTACAGTGTATACATGTAGCATAACATGTAAGCTACATGTACACGCTGCAAATCAATGTTAACAATACAATAATCCAACTAAAATAGCATTATATCACAAGAAGTATACTATGTCATCCAATAAAGTCACCATCAATGAATTAACAGACATGAATTACATCCCTAAACAATTAAAATACCATCCATACCAATTACACAATTAACTATAGCTATCGTTACAGAGAACAAGTTCACATCATACAATATAGGACACCAACAATTACAATATACTGAAGCAACCCTCACTATAACCTACAGTACAGCATAGAAGCCCAAAAATTACATCTCTCTAATAATAAAATACATTTAGCACTCATCTATGCATAGCAGCATAGCCACAATCATTTACAATACAGTAAATCAAGCTTTAACAACACTATCATTTCTTACCCTTATTCTTGTGTCTGTTTTGCAGAAGCGGATGGGGCATGGGCAGGATGAAGATGAGGATGGCCTTCATCGTGGCAGCCGCACATGGGTGAGTGCTACATGTATTTAATGTCTTTATTGTTCTGTATGTATTTTAAATGGACACATGCACTATTATCCATTTGTAGATAATAGTCATTGTGCCCCTTACTGTATTGTATGTTAAGGGGGTATAGGTGTTGTTGGGGTCATATATATATTTATTTAGTTAGTGTGGGGCTGTTGTGTGGTTCTTTTTTTTTATTGTGGGTAGCGGGGGTGGGTGAAGGGGGTATTAGCCCCAACGGTGGTTTGTTTAGGGCTTGTGGGTGGGTAGTGGGAGGCCTTAACCCCTTCATGACCGTAGCGGTATTAACCGCGACGGTCGTGAAGGAGTTAAGTACACCCGCAACCCCCCCGCAAGCCCTAAACAAACAACAAGGGCCAAATACCCCCTTCACCCACCCCCGCTACCCACAATAAACCTGGCACGGCTCTTTAACCCCTTCATTACCTTAGCGGTTAACCGCTAAGGTAATGAAGTGGGCTTTAATGCAATTTTCCTGCCTCGGATGCATGCCGGGGGGAACCAGTGCTGATATTAATGGTATCAGCTCCGGAGACCCCCGGCATCAATCCCAGCCAGGAAAAAGGCCTGAATTTTTTCTAAGTGCCGATCCGCCACTCATCCACTGCCTCTCAGCAGAAACTTGCCATCTTTTTCTTGCGTGGCTGATTCGCTAGCAAAACGCCATTCTACAGTGGCGAATAGCTCCGCTTAGCTACTCGCCTCTACTAGAATACAGCGTGGCGGAAAATGTTTCATTTTTAGGTGGAAAGTGCCTTCTCGCCCCGCCACCGGCAAAAAAAAAAAAACCGCCAGCCAAACTGGCGATGTTTTTGAATCTCGCCACTTTCTCGCCCCTTACTGAATACGGATAGGCTTTTTTTGCGGGAAAGTGTCGAGAAGTGCCTTTCCGCCGCTTACTGCATGATGCCCTAAGTCTCCCATAATAATTCTGTTTGACAGATTCTGATTCGGTTTGACTGATTCGGATTCCGTTTTATGGATTTGCATTCCTTTTCCAGGTTCGTATTCAGAACCTGTCAGACAGATTTTTAAGTAATAGGTAAAATAAACGAACCTGCCTATTTGAGACTGATCCACGGTATTCCGCGGATGAAAGTAACTGGCCAATCCACGTCGGATTCGAATTCCATCTAGAATGTCGCCCCTCTCTAGTTCCAAGTAAAAAAAAAATGGAGCTAGAGGAAAGTACATATGATAGGTGGTGATATCATAAGTATTTTTGTAGCCATCATGAAGAATTGAAATAGGATTGTAACATAACGTAACAATAATAAGGGCATCATGCAGTAAGCGGCGGAAAGGCACTTCTCGCCATTTTCCCGCCAAAAAAGCCTATCCGTATTCAGTAAGGGGCGAGAAAGTGGCGAGATTAAAAAAAAAACGACAGTTTGGCTGGCGTTTTTTTTTTTTTTCGCCGGTGGCGGGGCGAGAAGGCACTTTCCGCCTAAAAATGAACCATTTTCCGCCACGCTGTATTCTAGTAGAGACGAGTAGCTAAGCGGAGCTATTCGCCACTCAAGAATGGCGTTTTGCTGGCGGATCAGCCACGCAAGAAAAAGATGGCAAGTTGTTGCTGAGAGGCAGCGGATGAGTGGCGGATCGGCACTTAGAAAAAATTCAGGCCTTTTTCCTGGCTGGGATTGATGCCGGGGGTCTCCGGAGCTGATACCATTAATATCAGCACCGGACCCCCCCGTATGTGAATGTCATTGATATGTATTGGCTATTTATTATTTTGGCAACGGACCACAAGGATGATGCTGGCGACGGGGCCTTCTTATTGATGAGGTTAGTAGAATTTTCTTTATTTTACTACGGTATTTAATGTGTTTAATAATGGCCAAATAATGTATTATCCCTATGTGGATAATAGTTATTTGGCACATTGTTGTACTGTATGTGTTGGGGGGGTGGGGGTTTTGGCCCCAAGGGTATGTGGTAGGACTCCCTTGTGGGTAGTGGGTGAGGGTGGTTAGACCTCAGGGGGTGGGGGGGGGGTAGTGGGGGAGGGTATGTGGGTGATGGTGGGTTAACCCCTTAATGACTGTAGCGGTTAATAACCGCTATGGTGATTAAGGGGTTAGGGGACATTACATTGGATGTTTTTATTCTTGTGTCTGTTTTGCAGAAGCGGATGGGGCATGGGCAGGATGAAGATGAGGATGGCCTTCCTCGTGGCAGCCGCACATGGGTGAGTGCTATATGTATTTAATGTCTTTATTGTTCTGTATGTATTTTAAATGGACAACTGCACTATTATCCATTTGTGGATAATAGTAATGTTGCCCATTACTGTATTGTATGTTGTGTATTGCTGCTATGTTTATTGGGGACATTTGTCCCCAATAAACATGCTAGTATGCGTTAACCCCTTCATTGCCTTAGCGGCTATCCGCTATGGTATTGAAGGAGCATTAATGTATTTTAATAATATTGTGCAGGAGCAGGGGGTCGCCTGAGCTGAACCGCATTGATTTGTGGCTCAGAGACCCCCTGCTTCCCGAGTTACAGGCCCCGGTTTGGGGCATCGGTTACAGTGTGGACGCCATGTTTATTGCGGGCACGTAGCTTATGGGACGCTATAAACATGGCGGCGACACTGCCCATCCGATCACACATACCGGGGCCTGCAACTCGGGAAGCAGGGGGTCCCTGGTCCACAAAGTGATGCGGTTCAGCTCGGGAGACCCCCTGCTCACTGTACAGTATTATTAAATAAATATTCATGCTGCTTCGCTACCATAGCAGATACCCTCTAAGGTAAGGAACGAGTCTTTATTGATATGTGTGTTTTATTCATAGTGTAGATGTGCAGAGGGTCTCCGGAGCTGAACCGCTTTGGTTTTAGGTCCGGGGGCCCCCTGCTTCCCGAGATACAGACCCCTTTATGGGGTGCCGGTATCCCTCTGCTTTGTTTACATTCCGCGGTCACGTGGTCGGGACCTTTAAATGCAGAGGGATACCGGCACTTCATAAAGGGGTCTGTATCTCGGGAAGCAGCGGGTCCCCGGACCTGAAACCAATGCGGTTCAGCTCCGGAGACCCCCTGCACATGTACACTATGAATAAAAATGGTTTAAAAAATAATTTTTATTGTGCTGATGTTTGCGCCGAGAGAGCAACGGATCTCTCTCTGCTGCAAACAAAACTCGGCAGGGGACGGCTTCTCAGCAGTTTCTCGCCAGGCAGCCGTCTCGCCACCGGTTACACGCCATTTCATCAAATGATGGTGGCTCATTCATTCGCCAGGGATTCGCCCCTTACAGCATACAGCCAGTTTAACACGCCAAAAACATGCCTAATTGCTAATCTGGCTAATGCATTTTTTCGCTGCTTACTGCATGATGCCCACAGTATTTAAATAGAGCAGTGTTTTTCAACAGGAGTTCCTGAAAACCCTTGGGTTCCTCAGGAATTCCTAAAGCGTTCCCTGCAATATTCAGGTTATTTGAAAATTGTACCAAATACAGAAGAATTTTCCATGAATATGATATCAGACGCGCCGTTAGAGAGGGTTGGCATTCTTCAGAATTTCACTATATAATTATAGGGTCATAACAAAAAAAAAGGTTGAAAAACAATGATGTATGTTGTTGATATATTAATTCAAATTGCATAATTTTCATCTTGTGTCTCTCCGTGTCAAGTTTTGCACCATGTATTTTAGCTTGCGAATTAGGGAGTGTCAATAGGAGTGTAAGGGAGGAGTTACATAATACACAGATTGTAATGAGATGTATCAAACTCTGCGTCTCTGTGCATCACTTTGTATTTTTGACAGAAAATCAAGCAGAAATCAATGTGTACAAAACAAACTTCTCTGCATTGATATATCTTCCCGTATTGCATTGCAGCAATTGAAAAATCTTTCAAAGAAGAATTCCTACCATCTAGTGGCTAGACCTAGTTATGGAAAGGAACATTCCACATTCAATATTTTGTGAATTCCTGCTGGACGATGAGGAAAAGTACAGAAAGTATTCTTTTGTACAAACACAATGATTGAATAGTGTTCACCTAGATGCCTTAAATAAAAAAAAACACCTTTACATGTTTTCTTATTAAAGGATAATTATTTACCAGGTTAATAATTACCACTGCCTATCAGACTCAAAGACTATAATTTGGGCCTCATTCATTTCAGGACCTATCAACTTCTTGTGCCTTCTGTATGACCATCATACAGTAGTGTGACCACGGAAACTGTAGTATAGAAGAGGACATTGCAGACATACCAATTACATCTTATAGTACTCTTACATATATACAATATTATATTGATTGAAATCTGTCTGTGAATTATCTTAAATATGTGGTGTTAGTGAGTAAAATTAGTATTTTAATCTCGTTCTGTTTTACACATCTATTGGAGACAGGTAGAGTTGGGCGAACCAGTCCAAATCCGTTCGATTGTTTTGACCAAATCTGTCTGCCCCACCAAAATCCATCTGTGGATTGGGTATTAAAAAAAGATAAGCAGATTCATTGAAATCCACCATTGAATACAATCCAGATGTATTTTTAAGAGTCCAAATTCAAATTTCATATGAGAAACAGACAGAGACAGACTTTCAAATTGAGCAGTGTCTCTAGTTGTATATGTACCCCCTCAAAAGTCCCTTCAAATAAATTAGAGAGACATGTCTGTGCTGAAAATGGAGCACACCTGAGGTACCTGGAAATGAGATATGCTAATGGCTATGCAAAGTATATTTAAATGAGTCCCATCCCACACTTCCTAAAAGGATTTCAATATCAACTATATAAAGTTGATAAGCCTAAAGCACCAACCTAATAACTAGAATGCTGTCAGACCCAACGGGATTAAAACCCACAACCACTGTTTTTCTAGGCTCAACTCCAGCATTATGAGCTAAACCAGCTGATGGGTAGCATCTCTGTCACATCCTACTGATGAGTTGCTCACTGCTCACACTGTACATGTCGCTAATCTAGCTATTAGCATATTTCACAGGTATCTCACATGTGCTCAACAAGAAACATTAAACCGTCAACCAGGAAGTTGAAGTGGTCCGCTTTTAAAGAACCAGAGGAGAGAGAGCTACTACAGGTATATGCACTCATTTTGGTGCTACAGTACGTGACTCATATGCACAAAGGTGGCTACGGTATAACAGAACAGGGACAAAAATATTCCCTGCACCATCTGCTAGAGTGCCAGACACATACTGAATTGAAACATTTTAAAATATATACAACTCAACAAACTGCAGGAAGTGATACCACTGACTTCAAACAAAACAAACTGTTATTGGATCGACAAGTCTAAGGCACCTTAGGATTGGAATATGGTGTCAGACCCAACAGGATCAGAAGTTGAACCGACATAAGCTCTGTTATTTAGGGCAACAGCTCTAGCAATGTGACCTAAACCAGCTGATGGCTAGCACCACTGTCACAGTATACTGTACTAACAGTAGTTTTGAGAGCTACATCTCATTGAGTGCTCATACTGTACTTGAACAAAGCACTTTACCCTCTTCTGGGATAGAGAAGCATATTTAATAAGCAGTATTCGGCCATGAGACACCTTTTGGTGCGGGAAGACATCTCACAGTCCGTTTATTTTAATAGGCTGTAATATTTTCCAGCACCGAAGGTGCCTTATGGCAGAATATGACTTAGTAAATATGGGCCACTGTCTTTTTCTTTTATAAGATTAGAAGTACTAACTCAAGTCACCAGGTCACTTTGTTATATTACTTTCTCTCTGCATCTTCTACATTTGCTGTGCTTCACCTTGTTATTATGTGTGTATCAGAAAACATGTTTTATTTCATCTCGCTTGGCCTCAGGAACTCATAGCCCTCAGTACATACTGTATTATTACTTTGTGCTTAAAGTCTTTTCAAGTTTACAATCAACAAAATAGATATCCCTCAGAGGTATAGTAACAGTAGACAGTGTGCACTGTTATCCATCAGTGTCTTTAGCTCACACTGCTAAAGCTGTGACCATTGAAAAGCAGTGGTTGTGGGTTCTAGTCCTGTTGTGTCTGAGACCATTTCAGTCATTAGGTTGGTGCCTTAGGCTTAGTTATCAACTTTATATATCTGGTAGGAAAATCATTTTAGGAAATATGGGACGGGACTCATCTAAATATACTTTGGATATCATTAGCGCATCTGCAAGCCAGTCCATTTATTTGGAGAGATGTTTGAGGGGATATATATATATAAATGGAGACACTATTACATTTGAAAGTCGCTCTCTCTCATCTATGGACCAAAGGGAGAGGCGGAATGAAAAAAAGAAGAAGAAGCTGTTTGGATTCATGAATTGGTTCGAGAGCTTGCGGTAACCACGGGAATCGGAGGGTGAAGACATCGAAATGTAAGGAAAAAAATTGAATGTATGTTATTTTTCTTTTACAGGTTTTCTTTATTTAATTTTTTTTGGTGATTGCATTTTTTTCACATATTTATTCCAAATGTATTTATGTATGGCCCTTTAGGGCTATACATACATAATACAGTAAGAAGCCATAGTTGTTTTGGCAAATGCTTGCTTGTACAGTATGTATTTTAAATGTATATTGGTTCTTTGTTTTTTAATTTGTTTGCTATTTATATTGCATATTGATGTAGTGTTTTAAATTGTTTATTTCTGGCTATTGATTGGTGTTTGATTTTTAATGTTGGATTATTTTTTTACTTTTGATTTGGAATGATGCAGTTTATTTAGATATTTATTTTATTTATTCATGGTTTGTTTTGGTGTTTTAATTGTTTATTCTGATCTTTATTTTGGATTGGATTAAATGATTGTGGTAATTTTGTTCGGGTTACTTCTTTATTTGTTTTTATTTTGAGATTGTTTTGAATGCATTGGATCTTGTTTGTGATTGTTTTTTTTAGGTTGACCATTGACTGGCATAGTGTTAATCATGCCCATATTCAGTGTTCGACAAACCTATACATTTGCTCGCCCCGGGCGCGTGGATTTAACATCGTGGCGAGCTCCTATTGGCCCAAGCAGCACACGAATGGTACTAGGTGGCGAGTAGATTTTTTTGTGTGGCGAGTAGATTTTTTGGTGATTTGTCAACCACTGCCCATATTATATGGGCATGATGTACCCACTGTGCCATCCAATTGTTTGATTGGCATTAGTAATATGTTCATTTTGCAATGTAATGTTTTATTTGGGCCTGTTTTTTTATTCCTTCACCATTTCTTGCTATAGTGGTAAATCAGGCCCATATTATATGGGCATGATGTACCCACTGTACCAATGAATGGGTGAAGGGTGGGGTAGTTGCCTGGGGAGGGTGGTTAGGCCTCCTGGGTGGGTAGTGGGAGAGGGTAGTTTAATCCTCATCCTCCGATTCAGGAATGCCTGCAGTAATGGAAAACAAAATTATTAGTAATAGTCAGCATGGATTTATGAAAGAAAAGATCATGCCAAACTAACCTTATTTGTTCCTTTGAGGCGGTAAGTAGGAATTTAGACCATGGTCATGCAGTTGATGTGGTTTACTTAGATTATGCAAAGGCTTTTGATAAGGTCCCACACAAGAGGTTGGTGTACAAAATAAAGCAAATTGGACTCAGCAATAATATATGCACCTGAATTGAAAACTGGTTGAAGGATAGACAACAGAGGGTTGTCATAAATTGAACTTTTTCACGTTGGGCTAAAGTCGTGAGTGCAGTACCTCAGGGATCGGTACTGGGACCCCTGCTTTTTAACTTGTTTATTAATGACCTTGAGGTTGGCATCGAGTGCAAAGTCTCCATCATTGCTGATTATACTAAATTGTGTAAGGTAGTAGAATGGGGATAAATTAGGGGAATCATTGATGGAGAAGGATTTAGGAGTGCTTGTTGACAGCAGGCTTAGCAATAGTGCAGTAGCTGCAAAGGCAAACAAGATCTTATCTTGCATTAAACGGACAATGGATGGAAGGAAAGTAAACATAATTATGCCCCTTTACAAAGCATTAGTAAGACAAAACCTTGAATATGGAGTACAATTTTATGGGCACCACTCCTTAGAAAAGACATTATGGAACTATAGAGAGTGCAGAGAAGAGCCACCAAATTAATAAAGGGGATGAACAATCTAACTAATGAGGAGAGGCTAGCTAAATAAGATTTATTTACATTAGAAAAGAGGCGTCTCAGAGGGGATATGATAACTATATACAAATATATTCGGGTACAGTACAAGGAGCTTTCAAAAGAACTATTCATTCCAAAGGTAGTAAAAAGGACTCGGGGGCATCCTTTTAGGTTGGAGGAAAGGAGATTTCACCAGCAACAAAGGAAAGGGTACTTTACAGTAAGGGGAGTTAAAATTTGGAATTCATTACCCATGGAGACTGTGATGGCAGATACAATAGATTTGTTAAAAAAAAGGTTGGATATCTTTTCAGAAAGGAAAGATATACAGGGATATACCAAATAAGTAAACATGGGAAGAATGTTGATCCACGGATTCATTCGATTGACAATTCTTGGAGTCGAGAAGGAATTTATTTTTCCCCTTATGAGACATCATTGGATGATATGACACTGGGGTTTTTTGTTTGCCTTCCTCTGGATCAATAAGTAATTATAGATAAAGGATAAAGTATCTGTTGTCTAAATTTAGCATAGGTTGAATTTGATGGATATGTCTTTTTCAACCTCATATGTAACCCCTTAATTACTATAGCGGTTACTAACCGCTAAGGTAATTAAGGGGTTAGGGGACATTAGATTGTGTTTTTGATTGTACTTTATTGTTTGTAGCAACGGAGGACATGGAAGGTGATGAGGATGAGGACGGCCTTCATCGTTGCAGCCTGGCAGGGGTTAGTGCAAGTTTTATTTATTTTATTTATGCAGCTTAATGTTTTATTTTATATGGGCAAATGCACTATTATCCATATCTGGATAATAGTAATTTTGCCTATTACTGTACTGTATGTGTATGTGTTAGGGGAAAGGGGGGTATATTTATTTCCCATTTGTTTTTTTAAAGCACAGGATTGGTACCGCAAGCCAGCGGACACCCACGGACACCCGCGGGGACCACCCAAGGGCCCCCACCGGCCTTTAGTAACATTACTATGATTTAAAAAATATATATATAATGTATGTTTGGTGGTATGGGCGTTGTTGGGGGCACAGGAGGTGGGTTGGTAGCACATCTTGCAAGGTTTATTGGGTGAAATTGCCACCAATAAAGTTGCTATTGGACCTTAACCCCTTCATTGCCTTAGCGGATAGCCGCTACGGTAAATGAAGCTGCTTTAATGTATTTTCTTTAATAGTGTCCTGGTGCAGGGGGTCTCCTGAGCTGAACTGCTTTGATTTCTGGCACAGGGACCCCCTGATTCCCGAGTTACAGGCCCCGGTATGGGGCATCGGATGCCAGTGTCGCCCCCATTTTTTAAGCGTCCGCGTCACATGACGCTGGACATTTAAATGGAGGAGATACCGGCACCTCATATCTGGGTCTGCAACTCGGGAAGCCTGCTCCTACGCTATTAATAAAAAGTATATTAATGCAGCTTCATTACCATAGCGGATAGCTGCTACTGTAATAAATTCTTTTTTATTGATATGTGTGTTTTTATACCAGTGTACATGAGCAGGGGGTCTCCTGAGCTGAACTGCATTGGTTTCAGCCTCTGGGACCCCTTACTTCATGAGATACAGGCCCCGTTATAGGGTGCTGTTATCCCCCTGCAGGATTTAAATCCCCAGGTCACTTGACGCGGGAGCTTTAAAAGCACAGGGCATTCCAGCACCCTATAACAGTGAACCAATGAGGTTCAGCTCAGGAGACCCCCTGCATATGTACACTAGTATTAAAATGTATATGTATACTGTACGATCACCTTTAAGAGCCGTGAGTGGAGACTCAGCGTCTCCATGCAGTTCTTACAGGATGCTTTTTTTTCAATCAGCTATCACGCTTTAGATTATTAAGCATGACAGCAGGGGGAAAAAAACAGCTTGCGCGATTGGGCATGTTTTTGCCCGGACCTATTCAAAGGCGCTTCACTTGTTAGTAAATCCCGCGTCTGGCTTCATTTTTATCGTGGGATTAAAAATGTCCAAATTGGGCGCTAAAGCTCACTAATTCGTGAATCGCCCCCTTAATGTGTATTGACATATGGTGCATCTTGACAAAACTCGTGGCAAACAACAATACTCTGAACATCATTCATGTTCTGGGGAGGAGCATCACTTAAGTACCCATTGAAAAGGATGGAGTGGAAAAAGCTTGCAAGGAGGTTAGGATGCAATGAGAACCTACTAGAAGGGAAGGTTCAATGTGAGCACAGGTTGCAGATTCGGCAACCCTATGAGGACAGTGGCAGTCAGGCTGTGGTAGGGGTAACCCTAAGAGATCAGGACAATTGCCATCTCTCTCCAACAATCTTCGGTTTCCTATTCCTTCAACAGGCTTAGAAGGGGCACGTTACTAACGGGAAAACAACAAAGGATGACAGGACATATTTTACTATATATTCCTAACACACAAACCTATTTACAATAGTGAGGACTGCAGCCAGAACTCTGAAGAACCTGCTTCTAGAACATAAAGGGCGGCTATATATACCTACGTTGACATCATACATCACATGATAGGGAGGGGAGTAACCTGAGTGAGCCCCTACCATTAACCCCTAAGGCAATCAACCCTTTATAGAAACTAGTATTTCTCCAAGGGGACTACAGCTATCACTGTGTCAGGACCCATGTACAGGGACTGTTTCCTGCTAAGCTGCCCCTTAGCAGTCAGTGGTGCTGATTGCATCTCATGACTTTCCATGGCTTATATGAAGGCACCTGCCCTGTCCTCCAGTACTTCACAACAAATTTGCTTACATGGAGGTAGCTTATCCTGTTCCACTACTGCTTTGAACCCCCTGCCTTTCTGCTGACTATTACCAAGACCTGGTACCGAATCAAGCTAGTACTCTTACTCTGCTTCCTGCTTCCTGCTCCCTGCTCAGATCTTTGTCTCATCTGATTACTCGCCTGCCACTCGCCCTGACCTTGAATTAGCTGACTTCCACTTCTGCATGGTTGTCTCTGGCCCCTCTGCACATCGGATCTGAATTCCTGTCTCCAGCTACCTGCAACAACCCCAGGTGAATAAACATTACAGACTCTCCCGTGGTGTTTCCCTCCTAATCCTGGAAGTTTGTGAAGCCAAGAAAAATACTCCATCCACCTGGAGAGTAAGGGCGGACATACAGTACAAGAGTTTCGCAATGCGCTGCAGCACCTGCATGGTCAATTACCACTTTATGGGAAATGCTGTGCTTCAGAATACTATCCTTGCCTTAAATAGGCAGAGACAGATGTCACTCGCCCCGCTGTTCAAGTTCTGACTATACCCATGCCTGACCACTTTGATGGGAAACCGGACAAATTTCACATTTTCTGTAACCAGTGTGAAATAAATTTTCATTTTCGTCAGACTACGTTTACGGATAATCAAGTTAAGATTGGCTTCATCCTGACAGTGGATGCCCTTATGTGGGCTACACTTGAGCTAACTTGACCAGTGCGGTTCACTTTGGAAAATTATTCTGACTTTAAGGCCAAGTTTAAGAAAGCTTTCAATCGCAGAGCTTCTAGCCAGACAGCAGAATATGTAGATTGCATGATTTTCTGCTGTCATCACAATGTGTTGTGCAACCATGAGTACCTATTGGTCAGAGAAAAGGGAGACCAAAAAGCGCACCAGCACAAACGGAGCAGGAAGAATCCAGGACAAAAAAATGATTAAAAGGGCACTTTAATGTGGCAAAAGACCCATCCAATGCTTTAGCTGAGACGTTCGAAATGCATTGGATGGGTCTTTTGCCACATTAAAGTGCCCTTTTAATCATTTTTTTGTCCTGGATTCTTCCTGCTCCGTTTGTGCTGGTGCGCTTTTTGGTCTCCCTTTTCCCTGTATTGCATTGAGTAGCTGCACAGCCTGCCTGCCTGCCCTACCAGGATGTGAGTACTTGTATATTTTTCAGGGGAACCTGCCAATGAGACTGATGGTGAGTGGGTTGCACCACACACCACCTGTCTTCAGGAGGATAGTACCCATTATATGACACAATAGGTACTATATCAATTGTTAGTACCCTGGTACAGTGGTCTGGCTTGTTATCATTTTGAGATATACCTGCATTTGAGCGCTTCAGCTATTTTCCATATTGCAACCTATTGGTCAGAGAATTTAATTGTGTGGATCGTTAGAAGTCAGAGCACTAGCATTGCCTCTTTGCTGCTCTCCTAAAGCAGTGTCTGCAAATGGTATTTGTTTCACATGACAGTACTACATTCATTCTTGTGAAAGGAGAAATTAGAGACATTTAATAGGCATGCCTTTTTTAAGAATTCATCCAGAACGTGTCATTTGGAAGGTTTCTTACACACATGGTGCAGATGCCATGTGAAGACGCCTTGAAGCCATACACAGTAAATGCATTCCTGTGAAACATGGTGGGAATTCCATAAGAAGGTGTAAGTATGGTGGTATGGTTTCTTCCAGACCATGTCGGAGCATCTGCTGATGCTGCCCAGGCCACTGTTTAGTATGTGTCAAAACTGTCCCAAAGGTGTTTGCAAATTTTTTATTTTAATTTTGATTCTGCGTTTTTGCTAAATATTTTGCCAAGCCTCACAGGGCTAGAGAATTAGCAAAATTAGTTTTTCGATTATGCAGGAATTTGCACCTTTTCACAAGACCGAACAATCCAGATCCCATAATAGGGCTTTTGCTAGAGAGAGAAGAGAATCCTATTTAGTAGAGTACCCAATATGTACCTTCCAATATAGTCACTAATTTCCAACGTGTAGAAAGACCTGTGAATATACCTGAGAGACGTGGGAATTAAGATTATTAAAATATGCAAATAGGCAAATTTCCCAGGTATCTCAGTTTGTGGAATATGTGACACTACAGGGAAGTATGTAAGTTTGTAAGTACGCCTCTCCTCTCTCATCTCTCGCTCAACTAAAAACTACATGCAATAACAATTCTCCCATTTCAGAAATTGTGCTTTTTTTCCTGGAGACAAAAGGCTACAGCTTTCATGCAAATCTTTTCCTAAAATGTGTAATACCACGAAGAAAAATTATATTATGAGAAACATCATATTTATCGTAGGTTATATTATGTGATCAGATGCTTTCATTTTACTTATTTTGCCATTGATACTCTAATCTCATTTGACTGGTAAATGTTGAAGTTGGAGAAGGGGTGGGGGGGTTTGAGGAGGGAGCAGTCTCACATCACTATCAGACGTTTGCCAATGGGGTTTGTTTCCTTTGGATCCTACGGTGATCAAATATATCACAGTGCTTTTTAAGATCTGCTATAAAGCCACCTTGCATCAGATAGCTGCTGCTGCTGCTGCTGCTGCTGCTGCTGCTGCTGCTGCCGCTGCTTAACAGAGAGCTAAAGGGTGATTTTTTTTCAATCCCTTCAGTTTGAGACGACTGGTGCAAGTAGAGGATGGAACACAACTAAACTGTTGCTGTGAGATTCCTCCTAGCTAATATTTTAACTGGCGTGTGTACAGTACGTTCCAAACTCTAATTTCAACTGATGTTTTACTATATTTTCTGTGTTTTGCTGTACACCTGATGCTTAATGAAAAAGAAAATTTTATCTGCAAACATATGAATACCTAAAAAAAAAAAAAAAAAAATATGTTATGTACAGCAGCTCCCTGTAATGTCACGCTAATGACATGATGCTCTCCAAGGAGGAATGCGCTACTGCTGACCTGTTGTAGAGTGACCTGCTGTAGAATGAACACTCAGGTGTAGCTACCAGGAAGTCTTCTCTCCATTCACAATTTCTGAAACAGGAACATTTTTCACAGGAAAAGGTAAGAAAAACTCATTTTACACTTCACTGGGAAAAGGAGCCATTAGTAGTGTAATTTAAAATATGATCTCAGCAGATCTGTAAACTTTGTCCCCCTTTTTTTGTTTGTTTTTTTGATGTCTGGGTTACAGGATTATGATGTGATCTATTATCTTACAGATCATCATTACTGAAAGTTAGATATTTTGCAAGTCATGATAACGTTTTGTTTAATCAACATAAAAATGCTTTTACTTTTTGCCAGATAAACCAGTATGACTTTTACAATATTACACTATTTTTTATTTTTTTTAAAGAGACACCATTTCATTTGAATGTATACACCATTTGTGTAAAGTATTAACTAATTATAGATTTGATTTGATTGGTTACAGTGTAATATAATGTGCAACATACTGTACATTTATAAGTGAAATCTGAAATTATATTTAACAATCCATTAATTGAATACATATCATATCATATATTGTAACGGCAAAGTCTAACTTCAGCAATTGTTTACCAAGCATAACAAACATTACTATTTCACATAGTGTTACAGAGTTCTGTTAAAATATAATTGAGATCTACTATTATTTACTCTTTCCCACAGGAAGAGAATTGATTAAAGAACATCACAAAGTTTGTACAGAGGATGTTCTTCTTTTATAAAGCAGTTCTGCCACTGTGAATATGGATAACAGGACTTTTACTGAGCCGAATAGGACAATGCTCCAGGACAGAGAATGGGATGGTCTAGAGTATCAAGTGGTCACTATGTTCTTGGTAGTTCTAATCTGTGGACTGGGCATTGTGGGCAACATGATGGTGGTTCTGGTGGTTCTGAGGACTAAACATATGAGAACCCCAACCAACTGTTATCTGGTGAGCCTTGCAATAGCAGATCTCATGGTCTTGGTGGCAGCGGGTCTTCCCAATATCACCGACAGTGTATATGGCTCATGGGTCTATGGATATGTTGGATGCCTCTGCATTACTTACCTCCAGTACCTGGGCATCAATGCTTCATCGTGTTCAATTACTGCATTCACAATTGAAAGATACCTTGCAATATGCCACCCTATCAAGGCACAGTTTCTTTGCACAATTTCCAGAGCCAAAAAGATAATTGTATTTGTCTGGGCTTTCACATCTCTTTATTGTATGATGTGGTTTTTCTTGCTTGACCTGAACACAACCATATACAAAGATGCCACTGTTGTGAACTGTGGTTATAAGGTGCCAAGAAGTTACTACTCTCCAATCTACTTAATAGATTTTGGCATATTTTATGCTGTACCCATGACTTTGGCAACAGTCCTCTATGGGCTCATTGCCCGAATTTTATTCTTGAATCCTATCCCGTTAGACCCTAAGGAAAACTCAAAGACCTGGAGAAATGATTCAACTCATCAAAATAAGACTTATAACTCCAAGATGTCCAGTAGATGTTCCAATAGCACCATATCTTCTAGGAGACAGGTAAAAACATTATAGTAACTACAGTATGTCAGCATAGCTTGTTTTCAGATATTCCTTGTGTTTGCAGTATTAGCTATACAGTATAATTCATTTTTCATGCTTGTAAAGTAATGTGAATAACTGCTTAATGTTATATTATATAGGACTAGAAATAGCAATTTAGAGGCACATACAGTATGAGAATTTTTTAATGTATCAACATTTTGGTCCTCATTGTGGAGTATTATGATCCTGAGTTATAATGTAGGATAAAATAATTATTCCCTTTAGATTACTGTATTTATCTTTCAGCAATTGGGCAATTGTAACAAAATATAGTATGTACTGTATTATTTCTACTAGTGTTCAATTCAAATTGGAACATATGCCAGACAAGATTCAGTTTAAAATTATACCTATTTTACATTTACATACAGTAGCACATATTGGTCATGAACCTGAGATTTCACAGACTGCGTGTTTATTTTCCAAAAACGACTCCTGCTGTCACATTATGCTTCATCCTGAATTTCCCTTTTTTTGATCATGTGTGCAATGTGTTATACCAAGGGAATTAAGCAATTGCATACTGTAGCCACCACAAATGGTACAGTATATTTACCTGAACAATTCCAGAATAGTAGTCTAAATGTTATTGCATTTTAGAAACCTATTCGAATGAGACACAACACATTCAATACTTTGGGACATGGGTGCAAGCACAGTTAATTATGCTTAGTTTCTGTTATTGTATTGTATTGTATGTCTTTATTTATATAGCGCCAAAAGAACACTCAGCGCTTAACAAAGAATACAGTACAGGGAATTATAATAATACAATAAGTGCAGCAAAATCAGACAATAGGAAAGGAAATCCCTGCCCTGAAGAGTTTACAATCTAAGAGTTTTGATGGGGAACTTACAGACAGTAGATGAGGGAATAAGTGCTGTAGATGGTAGTGCTTGGTGACAATGGGTGGTAGAAGTGACTGAGTGTGGGACAGTAACCATGAGTGCAGGCTATTGGGATGCTTGATTTGTGGGACAAGATTTAAGTTTATAACAACAATCTCCCCCCATGCCCCCCAAATACATACAAAAAAAATTGTGATTTTCAATAGTAACCCATTTCTAAATTGCTACCAGAAGAAAAAGCAGTACAAAAATATAGCTGGAAGCAACAAACAAAACAATGATATAAAGGGGGGGGGAGGGGACTCAGTATACATTGGGTCATATTTACTAGAACACAGTGTGGCCCATTCATTTGAATTTGTAAGGTACTGTACCTTATGGCACCATAAAAGTGTCTTATGGCACAGGTGTCTTATTGCACAGGGGTCTATGTTTTAATGTAGAACAGTGTGTTTAGACTGACTGCTCTGTGTTTGGAGCAGAGTTTCTGCATACAGTATGTAAGAACAGTTTCTTACATCTGATGCAGAATGTTACACTTGCGCCACTTCAGATGAGGATTTTTTGGGGGCCAAATAAACAGCAAAAGGAATTGAGCACAGATTATAATCTGTAAATCCTCCCTCTGACCCTCCCCAAACTTCAAACTAGGGTATATCTGTCAAAATTGGAATAAAATGCATTGATACATTTGTATGTACAAAATACCCCAGTTTTGCTCCAAAATTGCCTTGGTGCATAGACCCCATAGGTTAGTAAATATGGTCCTTAATCTTTGTCATTACACTGGTTAATGTAAGAGTTCCCCGTTTATTTTTCAGTTCTATCATTGATGGATATTTCTTCAGCCCTAGGTTAGAGGGCAGGGGACTTAGGGTCAGCTTTGGGAGGAGCTATCTAATACTGTAAATGCTACGCTGAAGGATGCACTGACATATTAGTCTCCTGCTTCAACCTTTTTCCCACAGAAAAGATGGAAATCTGGAAAGATACAGTAGACAATATGTGTAGGGAAAGAATCCTCCATGCTTCTGTCTTCTATCTTGTAATGGTTTCCAATCTCTTTCCCAAGCCAACCAGCTGGGAATCAGAGAAACAGACTGTGGAGACATTTCAATATGGTTTTTCTTTACGAATGTGTATTCAGCAAGCTCTAAACCTGGGGTGGGCAACTCCAGTCCTCAAGGGCCCCCAACAGGTCAGGTTTTCAGAATATCCTTGCGTCAGCACAGGTGGCTCAATCACTGGCTCAGTCTTTGACTGATTAACTGATTGAGCCACCTGTGCTGAAGCAAGAATATCCTGAAAAACTGACCTGTTGGTATTGTATTGTATTGTATGTCTTTATTTATATAGCGCCATTAATGTACATAGCGCTTCACAGTAGTAATACATGTGGTAATCAAATAAATAACAGATAATATAAATAACAGATCATGGGAATAAGTGCTTTAGACATAAAAGTAACATTAAGGAAGAGGAGTCCCTGCCCCGAGGAGCTTACAGTCTAATTGGTAGGTAGGGAGAACGTACAGAGACAGTAGGAGGGAGTTCTGGTAAGTGCATCTGCAGGGAGCCAAGCTTTATGTATCATGTGTTCAGAATATCCACAGTGCTATTCATATGCTTCTTTAAGCAAGTGTGTCTTAAGGTGGGTCTTAAAGGTGGATAGAGAGGGTGCAAGTCGGGTACTGAGGGGAAGGGCATTCCAGAGGTGTGGGGCAGTCAGTGAAAAAGGTTTAAGGCGGGAGAGGGCTTTAGATACACAGGGGGTAGAAAGAAGACATCCTTGAGAAGAACGCAAGAGTCTGGATGGTGCATAACGAGAAATTAGGGCAGAGATGTAAGGAGGGGCAGAAGAGTGTAAAGCTTTAAAAGTGAGGCGAAGAATGGAGTGTGAGATGCGGGATTTGATCGGAAGCCAGGAGAGGGATTTCATGAGGGGAGATGCTGAGACAGATCTAGGAAAGAGTAGCGTGATCTGGCAGCAGCGTTTAATATAGATTGTAGGGGAGTCAGGTGAGAGGCAGGAAGGCCGGACAGCAGGAGGTTACAGTAATCAAGACGGGAGAGAATGGGGCCTGAGTCACAGTTTTAGCAGTCGAGCAACAGAGGAAAGGGCGTACCTTTGTTATATTGCGGAGCAAAAAGCGACAGGTTTTAGAAATGTTTTGAATGTGAGGGGCGAATGTGAGAGAGGAGTCGAGTGTGACCCCTACGCAGCGTGCTTGGGCTACTGGGTGAATGATCGTAGTTCCAACAGTAATGTGGAAGGAGGTAGTAGGGCCAGGTTTGGGAGGACGTATGAGGAGCTCTGTTTTAGCCATGTTGAGTTTAAGGCGGTGGAGGGCCATCCAGGATGATATAGCAGAGAGACATTCAGAAACTTTGGTTTGTACAGCAGGTGTAAGGTCGGGTGTTGAAAAGTATATTTGTGTGTCGTCAGCATAGAGGTGATAATTAAACCCAAAAGATGTTATTAGGTCACCTAGAGAGAGTGTGTACTGAGAAAAGAGAAGAGGTCCCAGGACAGAGCCCTGGGGTACCCCCACAGAGAGATCAATAGAGGAGGAGGAGTTGTTAGCAGAAGAGACACTGAAAGTACGATGGGAGAGGTAGGATGAGATCCAGGATAGAGTTTTTTTCCGAATACCAATAGTATGGAGAGTGTGAAGGAGAAGAAGGTGGTCCACGGTGTCAAATGCTGCAGAGAGGTCAAGTAATATGAGCAGAGTGTAATGACCTCTGTCTTTGGCAGCATGGAGGTCGCCAGTTATTTTAGTGAGGGCTGTTTCCGTGGAGTGAGCAGTGCAGAAGCCAGATTGTAGAGGGTCTAGGAGAGAATAAGTGTTGAGAAAATGGAGCAAGCGAGTCGGTGTTGGCGAGTGTTGGTGTCCCTTGAGTACTGCAGTTGCTCACCCCTGGTCTAGACTAGGGGTGTGCAAAGTGGGGGGCGCTAGATTTTCGGGGGGGGGGGGGGTGCAGCTGTTACAGTGGCCCCACGTATCCCCGAAGGCATTTAAAATAAATGCCGGGGATCGCGTGAGGCCTCTGTAACTTATCTTACCTAGGTTCCAACTACGTGTCTCCATGGCCAGAGCTGTGCGCGGGGAGGGGGGGGGGGTGTGAGCCGGAGGGGAGAGGAGAAAGAGGGGCGCATGACGGCAAGTTTGCGCACCCCAGGTCTAGACTAATCAAAGCCCTGTAAACGGCACACAGGGACTATATCACGTGACTTTCGCTGCAGCCGATCCACCTCTTGTGAAGTACACAGAATCCCATGCACCCATGCAGACATGCGAATGGTAAAGTATACCAACCACTGTGAATTTTCTAATAAATGCCCAATAACCCAGTCAAATTTACAGTAGCTGCAACTTTGAACTGCTTCATTGTTTCCAAATTTCTGTCTGATTCCTTAAACGTTTGCATTGTTTAACCCACGGAAATAGTTTTTGTTGTATTAAACAACAATCCTCTCTGAAATTGCAGTTAGGGCGACATTCATAAATCCTAAGCTTAACATTTACTACAGAAACATACATTTTGACCGAAGATAAGAACCACGGCCTCCCTAGTCTGCCCATGTTCCCACCTCCTGTAAAACGTCAGCTGTTTGACTATCCTGTTCAACAGCAGGATTTCTTAGTTTGAGCTAATGATGCTGCAAAATGTTTTGATTATTAGTTTGATTTATTACAGAAAAAAAGAAAAAGCTACACTCAACATGGTCTATGATCATAATAATACATTTTATTTAAGACATAGCCTTAAAATACACTATAGTTACTGTAGCCATGTATCCCCTGGGCTACTAATCTGCCCTAACTAACACATAAGCCCTGGTACCAGTGCAGGCAGTGTTAGGTTCAAATCTATGCCCTTGCTGCTGCTGCAGTAGTAAACAACTCCCTTGAGTGACAGGGGGGGTGTACCTAAGGTCTGTGTACTGCCCTATCAGGGGCTAAGACCTAGAACAATCCCCTGGGTACAAAAGGGGCTGCAGATCCAAATTTAGAGAGTTCACCTTCCTCAGGGAAGAGAGAGAGATCCCTCCCAAAGGGGAGGGAACAACTACCCTATACTCCACCAGGGAGCATGGGAGTCAGGGATAGACCTTTGGGGCCTCAAGTCCTGGGGGTTGAGTCCAGGGACCAGAAGAAAGGCATTTTTGATGTGTACAGCTGTACTCAATAAAGACCAGTTGCTGCTTTAATACTCCTGCCTGTGACTGCAGTTTATCAGGGGGAGTGCAAGATGGTTTTCCTGCAGGGACTGCACCCAGCACTGATGGGGCCTGCTGGGAATGGAGGCGCTGCACCCAGAACGAGATGTGAGCTCTATATCAAAAAGCCTGTCCTGTCTTCCCCACTACCATCAGCGGACACTCAACAAATCTGTAAGCCTCACAAGTACAGCACAACGAGAGTAAAGGTAACAGTGAAATCTCCCAGGGGTTACATTTGCAGGCACTGCTGAGATTATAATCAGGACAGGCTTTTGCAGTAAGAGAAAGGAGGTACTCTCCTGTTATGGCAAATTAGAGGGCCCATGTGTGTAGTTTCAATAGGGGACCTTTTGGGATCTTGAGGACTGGGTTTCCCGCTAGATGGATCTACAACGTGGACCCCTTCTCTAAGTAAGCAGGCAGGCATCCTAGAAGGGACTCCTGACGGTCAGGAGGCCAAGACCTCTGTTTGAGGAGCTGCAGCTATACTATGGTAGTCTCCACAGAGGGGCTAATGTGCAGTTCTAAGTACTAAGAAGTGGTGTGGGGATAGTGTCCCAAGGGCTACAACCAAGGGAACTACAGCCTGCACCGTGCCCTACTAAGGATTGATGTGTAGGGCACTTGGAGCGGGTGTTTTGTGATCCTGACGACCCAGAAACTTCGGAAGGGGACAATAGTATCACGGTCCAAACAGAGGATATTCACAGTATGGCGGGTAGAGTCCGAGGAGGGGCGCATGACCTCAGGCAGCCTAGACCTCCGTTTGAGGAACTACTGCAATTACTAAAGCGGTCCCCAGCAAAGGGAGCCGGAGTGTGCTATATCTGGACTGTCCAAAAATGGGAGGACTGCATGGCGAAGTTTGCAAGATGCAAGCTTTTCTATTGCAAAATTGTGCAGGGCTTGGCGTGAAGTGAAGCTGCGCCCTGAAATTTGCTTAGTTCAGCGCGAAACTGAAGCCCCGCCCACAGTAAGGGCTGGGCGCGAAAGCCGAAGCCGTGCCCATCTACTGTATAATGTGCCTGTACTCCTGGATCCACCAGGGAGATGAGGCAAGTGATTTTGGCCGTGGCCGGACGTGAGCTACAGTGCCCTCAGTTGCATGTGGTGAGGCCAAGGAGCAGGAGCAAGAGCTAGGGACAACTGTTCCCATTTAACATCCCTATTATGGCAGAGTGTGCGATCTCCCAATATACACTGTCAGGAGGCTTCCTGTTAGTGAGAATAAATGGGGAAAGCTTTCTACAATGTATTTGCCCCAGCTGCGATTGCGCAGGCAGACATGAGCCTGGAGTCGAGATGTAAAAGATGCGGGACTCCTCACCTTGAGCCCAAGGTGTTGCTACCACCCATACCGGGACAGATGGAGGATGCAGCCTATCTGCAGGTGTGCAGATTGGACCGCAGAATCGGGAGCAGATGCTCCAAGGGAACCGTGTGTTCCTGTTCAAGACCCTACAAGAGACTTACCTGGTGATATGACCGCCCGGGAGGAGGCTGAGGCACTTCTGCTCGTGGTATAGGAGCGGGACTGCTGCCTGCAAGCCGCTGCCAGCGATACTGAGGTGTCCCAGTCATCTTCCCCAGGGGGTGTGTCCAACGTTGCCGTGGAACCAGGCAAGATGGAAGGCCCCATCACGATGCTCCGGCCGGAGTGTCGTATCCTTATTGCCGGAGAGGTAATCCCTGTCAGCCGGAATGAGCGGGAGCGGCGTCCTGGATCCACAACGTCGTCAGATGACTTCCAGAGGACCCGGAGGATCTTTGCGAGGCGTCGGAGGTGCCTGCTCCCGTCCAGGAGTTGACATCAGCCCAGCAGAGCGGTGAGAAGACATCCCCACTAGCATTGCCAGACACCCAGCAATCCTGTAAGTCTCACTGGTACAGCACAACGAGAGTACAGGTATCAGTGAAATCTTCCAGAGGGTGGGGGAACACATGGGTTACATTACATACAAATGAAGCAAACCTTATTGTCTTCTGTTCCACTGCAACCCACAGTCAGGTGAACGTGGTGGTCATTAGAGATGGGCACATTTAAATCCGCACAAATTAGCCAGTTCCTTTCAGCCGTGGAAATTCCACGGATTAGTCTCAAAAAGTAAAATCCAACATTTTGTTCTATCACTGAAAATACAAGCGACAAATGGCAATTCCTTGGTCATAGTTTTAACAATACGAAATGAGGGGGAGGAGGAATATCCCCTTAAACCTCCCTCCAAATAAAAAAAAAATTGAGAGACAGAGACTTTCAAATGAAGTGGTGTCTCCAGTTGTATATATATCCCTAAAACGGCCCTCCAAATAAATGAGAGAGATGTGTGTGCTGAAAAAGGAACACACCTGAGGTACCCTGGGAGATATGCTAATGAATATGGAAAGTATATTTAAGCGAGTCACATACCACACTTCATAAAAGGCTGTTCATAAGAACTATACTGAGCCTATGGCACCTAATGACTTGACTGATGTCAGACCCAACAGGACTAGAACCCACCACCACTGCTATTCTGGGTATCAGCTCCAACAGTGTGAGCTAGTCTGCTCATCTCTAGTGGTCATGGCACTGGGGGGATTAATACCAGGGGTCCCATACCTCCTGCCGCGCAATCACAGCACCGCTGACTTTTGCTAATTTGACCATGGCACAGGGGGACAGTGAGTCTTGTTACATCTGTAGTTATTAACATTAATTTTACAATACAAAGAAAATACATTATGAACAATAGTAATACAGTTGTAAGTGCCTCAATGCAAACAGATAGGATAAAATCTTATTTGCATGTTAATTTATATTGATCAATTAAAGTGCAATCCCACATAGTCATACAGTTGAATTTTATAGGGGCCTCTGAATAGGGAAGTTCTTGTCAATCAAGTGCTTTCTTTGCCTTTATTCAGCCCTGTCCTTATCAGAGAACTAATAAAGTAAGGGGGAAGTGGGCTCTGACTGTAGACGCACTTGATAAATACACAGGAACATCACACAAAAGTGAGTAGCCAAAGGAAATCAAATTCCTTTAAAAATTAATATAGGTGTCTTATTTGGTTATAAATAGTTTTCATTGACCAGATGAGTCCCCTTAAAAATGTCACTGGATTTTGTTCACTTTGGTCCTAGGAGGGATTGGCAATTTAAAATATAGTGGTGGAATCAGGGCCCGCAGACAGATTTCCCAGAGCCCAGGACAAGAGTTACGATCGGGGTCCTCTGTCTCTGCGGTCTTGGGAGCCCCAGCAATTCACACCTCGAAAGCCCCGTCTATTCCCTCCTATTTCCATGTGTTTCTCTCCCCTCTTCCTCACTCACTCGCCCCCTCTCACTCTCCCCCTCCATCAATTACCCCAATCTCACTCAATCCCCCCTCCTCACACTCATTCCTTCCCCGCCACCTCCCATGTAATTCTCTCCCCTCCGTCTCACTCATACTGCCTCACCCCCTCTCTACTCTCACTTTCCCCCTCCTCCCTCAATTACCCGACTCTCACTCAATCCTCCCTCACACTCATTCCCTCCTCACCCCTCCCCGTACACACACAATTCCCCTCACAAAATACATACAAAAAAAATCTCCACCCCCCAAATATATACAAACCCTTCCACCCCCCCAAATACATACACACCCCCTCCCCAAATACATTCAAACACCCACCCCCAAAACATACAAACCCCCCACATACCCCAAAATACATATAACCCTCCCCAAATACATACAGCCCCCCACCCTCTCAAATATATACAAACCCCCCATCTCCCCCCAAATACATACAAAAAAAACTCCATCCATATACATACAAACAAAACACTCCCCCCTGCAAATACATACAAAAAAAACCTCCTCACCCCCACAATACTACAACTTCCCCCCCCCCCCCCCCCCCACTGCATTTAAAGAAAAAAAACACCAAATAAATACAAATGTACCTACCATGGGGATGGTCTCAGACCTCCTCTGTTCTGGCCCTCCCCTCAACTTCTTTGCCCGGCTGCTGGTCCCCTGGAGTGGGCCTCCTTCACTGACTGTCCCACTCCGAAGCCACTGAATCCTACGTGCGTCAAGCCTCTCTCTCATGCCAGTGCACAACAGAATCTAGGCCCAGCTTGCTTCCGGTATGCGCCAATATCATAGAGGGCTGCGCGCCAGCATCAGAGGCTTGGCGTGGAATAGTCAGTGAGGGAGGCCCACAGCTGGGGGAGAGCCGGGCCCTCCAGCAACGAGAGGACCAGCAGCTGGACAAAGAAGATGGGGGGAAAGCCAGGGCAGCTGGCACCGGTGAGGAAAAGTTTACTATACATAGTTAACTAGAGCAGATGTGGGTACAAGGATTCTTCTTCATGTTGTGTTTTTAAGAGAAATCAGGGGAAAACATTGAAAAGCAGTGGACAAATGATTTAAATCAAAATCTTCTTGTTATGTGCATTAAACTTTGAATTTTGCCATAGAAAGTCATCCAAAAACCGGATGCAGTAAAAATCTGAAATGTTCACCACATTAATTTAGAATTACCTATAAAGATAGAACTCTACAAAGCATCGCATTTTATTTGCATGCACTTCCACATCAAAGTTGTCTTATTTGATGACATTTAGCTTTCTCAACCGAGTGATAGCGTAGTTAACCTATTCCACTCAGGGCGAGGATCAAACACGCTGTATTTGAAGTAGTTGCATAGTTTTGCATATGTCTGCATGTTTTTGCATATATAATCCTCTCCCTGTATCTCACTCCTTCTCTTTCCTTCCCTAGGAGAGGCAAATTCTCTGCATAAGACATGCAATCTCATAATGTATTGAACAGCATGTAAAAACCAACATGTGTGAGATGTCTTCAATTGCATGTTAAACAGATTTGCTCTGCCGGAACCAATGTGTGGCATAAAATGCCATTTCCATATGGTTTACACTATGCGAGAACTCCTCAATTAATACAAGATGTGTTTCGTGTTTAAATATGCATTTCTACATGCAACGCCAATTTAATTACTGTATTAGCCCTAAGGACATTCGCTTCAGAAAGAAACAATTATTGCCTTTCATTTCTGTTGATAAATATATTGACACGGTGTCAATACCTAAGTATTATACTTGGTCATTATAGGGAACATTCCCTTTGCATAGCATCAATAGCATTAATAGCACTCTCTTAAAAAACACTTGTGCAGATTTAGCCAGACTTAATGTTTTCGGTGACAAAAAAACAGAGCACAACACTCATAGTGTAATAAAGTTTAGTAAAAAAATGATATTCAAACAAATGGGGTAGGTAAGCTGTGTACATCAAATCAAAAGATAAAAGGCATTTAATGTATCAAGACATGTTACCAACACTGGAACCAGTCCGGTCAGGGAATTCTCGTCATCCGATCACCTGATGTGGATCTTCAAAGGATGTCTCCGTCTCCGAGGTAGGTGGCCCCACACAAAAGAGCTCAAGGAATCCTCAGTACAAATATGTCGGAAGTGTCCCAGTCCACAGAAGCAGCCCCCGTTATGCAGGGAATTAATCCTCTCCGGAAATACAGGTAAGGTAAAGCCGCTAGGATGTGTAACAGCACTTCACCATACGGTGTCACTACCAGCGTGACCCGGTGTTGCGCGTATCAAGCGGATAAACCAAACTAGCTGGAGGTTACAGTCCCAGTGAGGAGCAGGCAGCCACGGCACACTGAACTTCAGCCAAAAGAAGCCGGCAGACCTCGTCAAAGGAAAATTACGTCAAGGGACGGAGATGTGAGCACTCATTGTAAAAAGAGCCACAAGTCCATGATATTGACTGCACGGCTATACATTTTAGTACCTAAAGTCAGTTCATCAATCAAAATAGCAGCAATAAAATCCTACTCATTTCGTAACTATAAAAACACTACTTCATCAGAGAATAATTATTGCAGAGTGCTCCGGTGGGTTAAATACCCACTTATCCTCACAGATTGGACAGACACATGGGTATGTCAAACCAATCAGGTAGTTGCTGAGAATAACATCACAGCTGCAAATATAATTACAACCGTAAAGAAGCAGCACATAATATACATATAATAATAATAAACAAAAACAATTTAATGCATAGTAAAAATTATATAATAACGGGGCACTATGACGCAGACTACAGACTAGGCCACTTTGATCAAATTTTGTACATAAACTTGTGATTTAGGGAGTGTCTATAGTAAAAGGAAGTGAGAAATCACTTATTGAAAGATCACCTGTATAATAGAATATATAAAATTCAGCATTTTTGTGCATGAATTGTTTCTGTCCTGGAACAGGATTGTATATTGTCTGTGTATTTTTTCTGCTCTCAGGCTGCCAGTTCTCCCCAGGGAAAGTTGCATGTTTTCCCTGTTCTAAGCATCCAGTGCTGCTGTGTAATTGCAACATAGCTGTTACAATATTACCTTTTCTACAGCCACTAGTTAGTTTCCCAGGCAACCTCCCAATGCTCATAGTTTGAGATTGGTTTAGCCCTCTCCCTCCCCCTGCTCTTCTCTGTTAATTAGTATGCCATTTGGGCTTGTTCCTGTCTGGAAAGGGAAGTGTGCTCTCTCTTTTCAACAGCAGACAAAGTGAGTAAACATCTTACACTGCTCCCGTAGAAAGGGATTCCTTTTTACCTTCCCCTGATAAAAAGAGCAACTTCCTCTCAATTAGGATACTTCTCCTCACAAGAGACATTTCCTACCACAAACTACATGCAAGCACTTTTATATTTCTGTTAACCCCACTCAATAGTTGAAGAAAATAGAAGAACTTTGTGTGCTTTAAAAAGGGGATGAGTTTATGCTACATGGATCTTCTCACATACTACAAGTGAGCTTGAATCCAGAATAGTTTCCCTTTAACTGACAAATAGGGGGCACTGCTCTCATATCAAATAGACTATTAATTACATTCTTACTATATTTGTTGGGGCAAGAAAGAAAACGCACTCATCTGGACTTGTGTAAATAGAGGAAGGACTTTGTATGCTTTAAAAAGGGGATGAGTTTATGCTACATGGATCTTCTCACATGCTACAATTGAATAGTAAAAAGGACACCTTCTGCTTAGGGATTCAGCACAGAAAACTCCTGTTTCTACAGCTATACTGCTGGGAGGCAAGCTGCAGTACAACAGCTTTTCTGGAAGGTCAGATACTGCAATACAGCTTTAAACAGCTATACAAAGCAGGCAGCTTTAAACTGCTATACAGAGCCTACAGCTTTAAAAACAGTTTCTCAGACACAAAAGCTGCAACACTGCCAAACAGATCTGTGCATTATATACAGCTCTATCACTCTCCTATCCTGCCTGAATCCACACTCTGCACAGCTACACAGTGAGGTACAGCCATCACACCCACCCCTGTGCTCCACCCCATGGCAAAGGCTACCAAGGGCCATGCCACCGGACATCCGCCAGGACATGGGCAGAGCCATGGACACCTGTAAGTTCCAGTTATCGCTATGCTGACCGCTGCAGGACACTGACTGGCACCATCTGAGACAGTCATTCATCGCTTATACAGGTAACAGACCGCACGCCATACACGCTGGCTAAAGGCCTACATATACCTGCAGCATGGCAGAACTCAAAACCTCACCAGACCCTCACCAGACACCACACATGAGAGTGACAACTCAGATACCACTCAAGAGAGCGACAACTCAGATGCTGAGGTGCTACAAAACTGCAACAGACGCAAGAAAACGCCAGGCCTAAGCGGACAGTTACACTTACACAAAAGGCCAGCAAGAAATATGAAGCCGACATTGACCACACCGCGAAAAGTTAGAGAAGGCCTGGGAAAAACTGGACTTGAAATGTGTAATTTTACAAGCATTGGCAATTATGATAAGCAATTTGAGCAGGCAATAACTCAATTAAGGCATAACCACTCGTGCTACCGAGTGCTGTCAGAGACATATATCCTCTACTTGACCAGGACTAATACCAGGGAAAGACTGCATGATTGAGACTTGCAGAGTAATATTAACCTGACACATGACAGCCATGTGCGGAACGCTATCGCGGAAGCCGAGAGTAGGAGTAAGGACCGTGCACTGGAGACCGCATCACAGCGCTCCAGCGCATCCATTCATTCATCAAGTTCAGAAAAATCAGCGCGATCCAACGTGCCTAGCACAAGCACGAAAGCTACGAAGGCGCGAGCCATCGCAGAGGCTGCTCATGCTAGGGCTGATAATGGTCAGAAAGAGGCAGCCATAAGGTCAGAGAGAGCACGCATAGAAGAGGAGGAGCAGGCAGCCGCCGCAGCCGCCGCAGCCGCCGCAGCCACTGACAAGGAAGGCCAAGCTCGCAATACAGGTACGCCCACACAGAGAAACACAGCTCCTCACACTAACCAGCAGCCATCGCACATCCACACCAAGGAAGAGGCGACGCAAGGCACCTCCCGGCAACCACCTTTGCACCAAGCACACACTCCGCCCATACTGTAGGTCAAAGACACACGATCGACCGCACTCGATCTTACAATCCAACGCTGCAAACACAGACGGCAGACAGGGAACTGTACCAGGACGCGACCGACCACACCCTCCGTAAGACCAACACACCGATGCATCAGGCCTAACAGACATTGGCAAGTACATGATACGGCATGATATGGTGCAAACAGGACTTACCAACTTCAATGACCGCCCTGAGAATTACAGAATATAGAAGTCCACATTCAAGGACACAATCAAGAGTCTGAGCTTCTCTGCAAGGGCAGAACTCGGCCCACTAACCAAATGGCTGGGGAAATAATCTGCGGATCATGTGAAGAGGCTCAGGGAAGCAAACATAAACAACCCCAAGTAGGTTTTGACTTAGTATGGGAGAAGGTAGAGGAGTGCTATGGTAGCCCGAGACAGTCGAAGATGCACTTTTCAAGAGAGTCGACAACTTCCCCAGAATTACGGTCAAAGACTATTCAAAGTTACGAGAGCTCGGAGATCTGCTGCAGGAATTGGAGTCTTCAAGAGCAGACCAATCTCTATCAGGTCTCAATGTCTTAGACTCTGCTCGTGGAGTGAAACCCATACTGGAGAAGCTACCTAACAACCTCCAAGAAAGATGGACTTCGCAAGGTTCAAAATCCAAAAGGGAGAAGCAAGTCGCCTTCCCCCTCTTCTCATTATTCTTGAGCTTTATTCGCGAAGCAGCCTGGATGAAAAATGATCCCAGCTTCACCCTAGGTACACCAACCTCACCCAGCGCAAGCAACCTAAAGAATGAAGGACCAGTGACAAGATATGGTAGCACCAGAACACCTATCTCTGTCCACAGGACAAATATGTCTCCTAAAACGTCTACATGTCCCAATCATTCTACCACTCCAAGGAGGGAAACCGGGGACCCAAACATAGAATGTCCCATACACAAGAAGCCAAACCCACTTGACAAGTGTAATGGGTTTAGGATGAAGCCCATAGAGGAACGCAAGAACTTACTTACAGAGTTTGGAGTTTGCTTCAGGTGCTGCGCTTCCATAACTCATCTATCCAAAGACTGTAAAGAAGCCATCAAATGTGCAGTTTGCACCAGTGACAAGAATGTATCATCTCTCCATCCAGAGGTGCTGTCATTTGACCAACTCAACAACCCTTCCTCCATGGCAAAATATGGCGGGAGGATGGAGGAGAAAAGTCAACATCTGTCACATCCCAGTGCACCGAGGTTTGCGTAGAAGGACATGACCAAAGGTCCTGCTCTAAAATATGCCTTGTCACAGTATACCCCAAGGGACAACCTGAGAGGGCTATTAAGATGTAAGCAATCATCGATGATCAAAGCAACAGATCATTAGTGAAGTCATAGTGAAGCCATAGTTCTTTAGCTTGTTCAACACACAAGACGATGCCTCACCCTACACACTCAGAAGCTGCGCAGGACTGACGGAGACAACAGGGAGGTCTTACTCCTTAGAACCACAAAAACATCTTCACATCAGGGGAATGTTACAATGACCTAGGATGTTCAGTAGTCCAGACGACAAAAGACGATAAGCCAACTTCACGAAGGGAAGAGAAAAATCTCCTGAAGGTGATCAACAACGAGATCGTCCAAGATAAGACAAATAATCGGACATCTCCGCTTCCGCTCCTTCCACCCAACGGATACCCCCTAACCAAAGGGAAAGGCGTTGAGAAATCCACACAGACCTGTGGCACGATATATGTAGATGTGTGTATGTGTATTTGCGTGTTCTTTTTTAAACAATTTACCATTATCAGCATTTTCTTTATTGTATACTGTGTACAGTATGTGAACATTTGTGTATAACTGACTCATTTCGTAATAAAACCACAAATAGTAACAGTGATATTAAGGAAACTATAATACATATATTAAATATAATTATTATGGATGTGCAACCATAGTTGAGGTTTGATCGAGACTTCTATTAAAGCCCCTTTTTTCAGTTGCTCATGACTCTCTCAGAGCACAATCTGTTCAGTTGTTTTAGAGTTAAAAGTAAACAAAATTAGGTTTGTTAAAAGTTTGGAGCCGACAGTCTAACATGAGATGTTTTAGGCCACTGTAACTTAAAGAGGAAAGAATGGATTTGTATGAAATTTGGTGTGGAGTTAGTGGCTTAAGGGTGGTTGGTTTTTAAAAAGATAAGGTGTTTTGGAGTAATTTAAAGTTAATAGATAAAAAAAAATGTCCTGGGTCGCACCATCAACTCCAGACATGTGGGGGAATCTGAAGTCTTCACAGTCCCATCTCTCACTTCACTCGGCGGGTTCAGACTACAGGTCCCCTTTGGATCTAATGGCCAATGGATCCATCCGTACTGCACATCCTCTGCTCCTCACTCTGGGTCTCCTCACTCTGCTCACTCTGTACATCAGGCAATTGGCTCCTGACAGCGATGGGCAGTTACCAAAGTAAGATAGATATGACGGACAGTTACTGAGGTAAAATAGATATGAGCAGTTACTAAAGTAAAAGAGATATAAGGGGGTGTTACCAAGGTGAGATAGGTATGAGTGGCAGTAACTAAAGTAAAGTAGATATGAGAGGGTATTTGCTAAGGTAAAATATATATTAAGGGCAGTTAATGAAGTAAAATAGATGAGGGGCAGTGAGTGAGGTAAAATAGATATGAGGGTGCAGTTACTGAGGCAAAAAAAAGATATTAAGAGTAATTACTGAGGTAAAATAGATGTGAGGGGTCAGTTTTGAGGTAAAATTGATACTTGAAAAGATATGAGGGCAGTTACAGAGGTAAAATTGATGTGAAAGGCAGTTAATGAGGTAAAATAGATATGAAGGGCCGTTACTTAAGTAAAACAGATATAAGGGGGCAGTTACTGAGGCAAAAAAGATATCAAGGACAATTACTGAGGTAAAATAGTTATTAAGTTTCATTACTGGAAATATATATGAGGGGAAGTTACTGAGGTAAAATGGCTATGAGGGGCAGTTACTGAGGTAAGATTGAAATGAGGGGCAGTTACTGAAGTACGATTGATATGATGTTTACATATAGGTTTATCTTCTAGCAGCTTCTTCATGAACCCCAGAACATGAAGACGAGGCAGTCCTGCTTGTGTATGTGTACTGTACACACACACATATACAGGGGGACTGAGGGGACATAGTGTGTGTGTGTGTGTGTGTGTGTGTGTGTGTGTGTGTGTGTGTGTGTGTGTGTGTGTGTGTGTGTGTGTGTGTGTGTGTATTGTGATGCCTCCATCACGTTGCGGGATCTTTTGCCCCAGATTAAGGCAGGAAACCTTGAGGCTTGTTGAACAGGGTTTTTATTACGGCACAATACTGCACAATAGTAACTAAACAATAGGCCTACCATTCCCTTTAAGAAAAGAAAATCATAAATGAAACACCTACAGTACTCTTCTTTGGAGACAGACTAAACATTACTCCAGACCTTTCTAACTGGTTGCCGCCAGCTAAGCTGGTTATCAGCCCAAAAACCCACAGTCCAGTTTACAGATATCAAATATCAAAAGTCCTTATCTGATTTGTTGGGGGGGTGGGGCTCAGCCCCATGAGTGTCCAGAAAATCCTTCTGTAGCTCCAATGTCCTGGACGGGACCACCCTTCTTCCACAGCAGTCCTAGGTGACTGCTCCAGCCAGCTCTTCCTGGCCGGGGAGAAGTCTCTCTCTCCCCCCCCCCCCTTCTCTGGGGAAAGCAACCTCTGAGTGCTAGTTCTGTGCGCCTTTTAAAACTCCTGTTCCTTCAGGAGTTCTCTGCTACTTAGCTACACCTGTAACTAGCTGCTGGCCAGGAGGAATTTGACTGTTTGCGTCCTGGAACCTACACTTGCTGCACTACTCCAGCAGATATATATATATATATATACACACACACACACACACGTGAGGGGATATAATATATATACAAATATATATATATATATACACGTGATGGGATATAATATATATATACAAATATATACAGACGGAGTGAGGAAGTTGTCTTGAGCGACAAAATGCATAGGGTGCATCCTATTGGAAAGACTGAGTGGTTTGATCACATTTATTTGAGCTTGGTACCGCTTCCAAATTTATTGGGTTTGAGACACCAATCGCTGTACTTAGAGAGACGTCGACAAGCATGGGAATGTTTCCAACTGAGATCTGTAATGAGTCTGAGCTACCAATTGCTGTCCCTAGGGAGATGACGACAAGCGTGCGGACATCTCAAAACGAGTGTGAGTGTGAGCTACTGGCTGCTGCACCCCCGAGAGATGCTGACAAATGTGGGGAGACCTACAGCTGCATGAGCACTACCTGTGGGGCCCTCTTATCGAAACAGACCCTGAGTGATCTCAATACATTATTGTGAGAATGAGTTATTGATTGTTGCCCCCTAAGAGACGTAGGCAAGAGTGGAAAGACTCTCTGGATGGAGACATACAACTGGACCAGCTCTATCTATTGGGAATAATTTCCCTGCTTGAATCAGTGAATCATCAACTACATGCGGCATGCTGTTTCTATACCATATATTTTTTTTATTAAAACAGTATTATACCGTGGAGCAAGCACTCCTTTTGCTTAATTTTGCTTTTATTGTCACGGGAGACTAGACAAAATACACCCTTTTACCAGGATCATTTAATTGAGCTAAACGAGTGATGAAATAAATTGTCATTTATTCACTTAAATGGCAAATACACAATATTACACAAAATACAGAAGAAAGATACACTTACTTTGGGAATCTGGGGTAACACAATTACCTTTCCTAGTTGCAAAACAATACAGGCAGATTTTCCTTCAAGTAGCCTCTTCCTGCTGGAGACTTGTAATTGGACACTTAGCCTCTGAGAATCTTAGATGACTTACTCAGAGCTTGGACTTCTTGGAACACACATTGAATCTGAGCAATCTGAGCTGTGTCAGGATTTATAATACCTCTGGGGTTCATTCCCAGAAAACCTGCAGCCCAATCAAAACGCCTGAGCGATCTCCCTAGCAACCAGGCTGAGCCACTCAGTTTCTTGCCAGAACTGTGTAGCCTGGCACTGGAAGCTTCAGCCTAGCAACTGGGCATGTGCGACAAACACCATCTTCACCCACTTGTCATGCAAGGCCTCCTGCCGGTTCAATGCCGCAAAGTCTGGGAAGGGTGACAGTGTGGCAGGATGGCTTATCCTTTCCCCTCCTTCCTAGCCTGGCACTGGGAGCTTCAGCATAGCAACTGGGCATGTGCAACAAACACCATCTTCACCCACTTGTCATGCAAGGCCTACTGCCGGCTCAATGCCGCAAAGTCTGGGAAGGGTGACAGCGTGGCAGGATGGCTTATCCTTTCCCCTCCTTCCTAGCCTGGCACTGGGAGCTTCAGCATAGCAACTGGGCATGTGGGACAAACACCAGCTTCACCAACTTGTCATGCAAGGCCTCATGCCGGCTCAGTGCCGCAAAGTCTGTGAATGGTGACAGCGTGCCAGGATGGTTGCTTCCTTTCCCTTCCTTGCTAACAAATGGTTTAACACTTCCATATCCTGGGTTGCCTCTGAAGCTTAGAGGGCGGAGTAGCCACTCTGTCTCCTATGCAAATGGATTTTTATCCATACTGGATGACCCCCTCTGAACACTACTTTACTAAAAATATAAACCTTGGGACTTTCATATTTAACCCACAGTTCATTCACAGGTTACAGATATATATGTATTAATGTAAACCTTTAATAAAATATACTTTTCCCTGTGTCTGATGTTTTGTGTAAAATTGTATAAGTTTCTCTCTCTAGTGACAGGGATATAATAAGATGAATATACTCCCTCATCCTATTAACCTTATACCTGGCCACACTATAGAAACTAACTTTAATGTTTTACACACAATACTAGCCCTTATAGCTTTATAACTTACCTGGGCATCTACCTGGGCAACCCCCCTTATACTAGAGACTCTGTGTAGGTTGCAGGGATACATTAACCCCTCATGTCACATTTACCTGTCCCGTCTGTTCTGAAAGTAGAGAAAAAATGGCAGTGAACTGCCAAAAAAGCAGGAGGAGGCTCACAGGTAAAAAAAAGTATTTGTATTCCATAAAAATATCAGGCAGGACCCCTATAGCAGCAGCACAGTTAACACACCTACGCATTTCAGACCGTGTTCCCTTTATCAAGGTGTTTTACCTGAGAGCCTCCTCCTGCTTTTTTGGCAGTGCACTGCCATTTTTTCTCTACTTTCTCTGTTTATCCTGTTTGGTGGACTGCACGCCATTGGAATACACCGCAATAGGACCACACTGAAGATCATTGAACTTCAACAGTGAGTTACCCTGTGGGTTCTTCTTTACTAAGTCAGCAATTTATGGGACAATGTGTGTACTTATCATTTGTGCCAACGAGCACTAGGTACTAGTCCCCTATCCCTGATATGGGATGCTGTACTGTTATTTATCCATAGAGGTGCATACCGTATCTGCAGTTGGGTGGCTTTCCCACTTGCCAAATAAATAAACATATTGTATGACATAAGAAAATGGCAAGCAACTTCAGTCTGGAGACTCTCCCTCTAGTCTCCAGGCATCAGCCCAGCTTCCAGGCTCTTATGGCAGCCCAGCATCCAGGCTCAACACTGCAATGGCTTCGTCAGCCGTTGCAGCTGTGAAACGTGTTGAGCGAGAGCAGTCTGCACCTGAGGGAGAGAGAGAAATGCTCATTCTTGTGTGCTGTGTTGCACTTTGGTGAAAGATCATCCGGGAGCTGTACCCGGTAGTGTGAGGACTCAACGGAGAGATGCCATCATCTGAGTAATGAGAGGCGGTGAGAGTGAGATGCCTTCGACCCTACACCAGTCGTTGGCGCTGTTTATGTGCCTTAAAGACCTTACATCTTGTAAGTGTGCATTTCTAAGGGTGTTCATCCTATAAAGAATTTTTGTTTACCGTCTGCACTAGTTAGCCTTCTCTTTTCTCCTGACAAGGTTCCACACGGTTCAACATACAGTGTACTGAAAGTGTTGCCACCGTTTTGGAGATGCTTTAATATTATCGGGAAGATGTGACCAGTAGCCCCCAGGCCACATTTTTCAGCCTGTTGAAAACCCATTACACTATATTGTATTTATTTTCTATTTTCTTTTCTAAACCACTGAGTTGCGTTCTCCTGATGTGGAAGAAAATACACTTAAAAAGAACTGTTGGAACATTTCTTGGGAGGGTTTGAGCAGCAACCTGTGCTTAATTATTTACTCACTTTGAATGTATATGCATTCACTTAAAACAAAATGTTGAAATCACATTTGAAGTACACATTGCTTGATTTCTAAATATTTTACAATTTTGAATGTTTTTAAGCACCTTTTCATTATTTATTCACATACATACTGTATATATATTTTTTTTACTGTAACAGTTTGGTTTAAAATAGGAGCGCCCCTTGTAACATTTGTTTTTGCTTTTTTGTTTTACTATATATAAAGTACCTAAGGATTTACAACTTTGCATTTTTAATTGCTGCGGCTAGGGAAGATTGTGAACACCCCCTTATAATACCATGTTTTGCCTTTAGGAAATCCCGCACTGGCTCAATGAGCGTGACCTAAAACGCGAACCCAGAGCTAAAATCTTCAGAATACATGTTTTACATGCCGATCGGTGATTGCACTTGGTAATCTAGGAAATTGCATTGTTTTTTTAAGGATTTTTTCACATTCTTAAATAGCTACTTAACTATAGAGTTATAATAGTAATGAACCATTCATTTATTTTATTTCTAAAATGTTTTTTCAATGAAGTGATACATTGAGACTTACCTCTCGTTTTCAAGTATGTCCTTGGCACAGTTATGATAACAATACATGGTTACTGTTCATTAATTGAATAGGGTTATAAATTATATTTACATTTACAGACATTTCATGAACAGTTAAAGATAATACAGTGGTCTGAAAAAGAATGTACACCCTCTTTGAATTCCATGGTTTTACATATCATGACATAATAACAATCATCTGTTCCTTAGCAGGTCTTAAAATGAGGTAAATACAACCTCAGATAAACAACAACACATGACATATTACACCGTGCCATTATTTTTTTTTTTAAATAAAGCCAAAATGGAGACGCCATGTGTGAAAAACGAAGTATACCTTATGATTCAATAGCTCGTAGAACCACCTTTAGCAGCAATAACTTGAATGATAGACTAATGCAGTAAAAATCCGGGCATTACTGAAATCCCTGCCCTCTGATTGGTTAGAATTTTTCATTCAGTAATGCCCGGAATTTTTGGCACCCTGCCAACTCAGCTTTCAGAGATGCAGGGGGAGCGCGGCATCTCTGTTCCTCTCCTCTCACAGCACGGCAACACAGGCTCTACCACACAGCACATGCAGGCACTCTCACACTGGCTCTCTCACACAGCACTTGCAGGCACTCTCACACAGCACATGCAGGCTCTCTCACACAGCACATGCAGGCTCTCTCACACAGCACTTGCAGGCTCTCTCACAAGCACATGCAGCACTCTCGACACATCACAATGCAGGCTCTCACAACACACACATGCAGGTTCTCTCACACAGCACATGTATACTCTCTCCCTCCCCCCCTCCCCTCCCTCCTCTCCCCCCCCCTCCCCTCCCCCTCCCTCCTCCTCCCCCCCTCCCTCCTCTCCTCCTCTCCCCTCCCCTCCTCCTCTCCTCCCCTCCCTCCCCTTCCCTCCTCTCCCCCTCCCTCCCCTCCTCCTCTCCCCTCCCTCCCTCCCTCCTCTCCCCCTCCCCTCCTCCCCTCCCTCCTCTCCCTCCCTCCCCTCCCTCCTCTCCCCTCCCCTCCCTCCTCTCCCCTCCCCTCCCTCCTCTCCCCTCCCCTCCCTCCCCTGCTATTGCTGTCAGAAGCTGGCGGGTCCCAAATACAGTAGTAACTTTGTTACTTGCAACAAAGTAATATTTCCTCCACCACTTGCATAGCTTTGCTAAGGTCATTTTTATCTGTTTTTTTTTTTTAGTTTGTAGTTAAAAATCACTGTCCCCATCCCACTTCTCTTCCCATTCTCCCCTTTCACCCCACCTCTCCCCTACCCTCTTCTACTAACCCCCCCCACTTCTCACCCTTAACCCCCTCAATACCTCCCCTCTTCTCCCCCCCACTCTCATCTCTTTCCCCCCTCAACACCCCCCCTACCCGTCACCTCAACCCCTCACCTCTGCCCCTCCCCTCTCCCTCACCTCTCCCCCCCTCCTTCCCTCCCCCCCCCTCCCCCCTCACCTCTCTCTCATCGCGTTTGCTTCCCCCCTCACCTCGCTTCCCCCCCCCCCCTTGCTTCCCCCCTCACCTCGCTCCCACCTCACCTCGATCCCCCCTCTGCCTTGCTCCCCCCCACCTCTCCCATCCTCCACCCATCCCCTGAATCCCCACTCACCTATCTCTTCTCCCACACCCTGCCTCTCCTCCTCCCTTGCCCCCTCATCTCTCCTCCCCCTCACCTCTCTTCTCCCCCCCTCACCTCTCCCCTCCTCCCCTCACCTCTCCTCCCCCCCTCACCACTCTGTCCTCCCCCCTCACCACTCTTCTCCCCCCTCACCTCACTTCTCCCCCCCCCCACTTACCCCTTCCACCTTTCTCCCCTCTTATTTGCTACTTTACTTCTTTTTCCTACACAGGTGCATCAGCGTAGTTCCGAGTTTTATATTTCTTTTCAAAATTGTCTAATTTTTTCTGAAAAAGTCTACATTTAGCCTATAATAGTAATAAGCCCCGAAGAACAGGGCATTACTGGCCAATAATACCCTGGCTGGGTTAAAGTCCCTCGGCTTCGCCTCAGGCCTTCAACTCTTCCACCCAGGGCATTATTGGCCAGTAATGCCCTGTTCTACGGGGATTATTACTTAATGTTATGTGAAAGGGTTAATATATCAAAACATATGCCTATTACAGGGGAATTTTGGCCCACTCTTCTTTACAACGTTGCTTCAGTTCATTAGGGTTTGTGAGCATTTGTTTATGCACAGATCTCTTAAGGTCCAGCCACAGCATTTCAATCGGGATGAAGTCTGGACTTTGACAGGGCCATTGCAACACCTTGATTCTTTTCTTTTTCAGCCATTCTGTTGTAGATTTGCTGGTGTGCTTGGGATTATTGTCCTGTTGCATGATCCAATTTCGGCCAAGCTTTAGCTGTCGGACAGATGGCCTCACATTTGACTGTACAATACTTTGGTATACAGAGGAGTTCATGGTCGACTCAATGACTGCAAGGTTCCCAGGTCCTCTGGCTGCAAAACAAGCCCAAATCATCACCCCTCCCCCACGGTGTTGACAGTTGGTATGAGATGTTTGTGCTGATATGCTGTGTTTGGTTTTCACCAAACATGGCGCTGTGCATTATGTCCAAACATCTCAACTTTGGTCTCGTCTGTCCAAAGGACATAGTTCCAGAAGTCTTGTGGTTTATTCAGATGCAACTTTGCAAACCTAAGCCGTGCTGCCATGTTCTTTTTAGCGAGAAGATGCTTTCTCCTGGCAACCCTTCCAAACAAACCATACTTGTTCAGTCTTTTTCTAATTGTACTGTCATGAACTTTAACATTTAACATGCTAACTGAGGCCTGTAGATTCTGAGATATAACTTTTGGGTATTTTGCAATTTCTCTGAGCATTGAAAGGTCTGACCTTGGGGTGAATTTGCTGGGACGCCCACTCATGGGAAGATTGGCAACTGTCTTGAATGTTTTCCACTTTTGAATAATCTTTCTCACTGTAGAATGATGGACTTTAAAATGTTTGGAAATGGCCTTATAACCCTTCCCAGATTGATGGGCAGCAACAATTGCTTCTCTAAGATAATTGCTGATGTCTTTCCTCCTTGGCATTGTGTTAACACACACCTGAAATAAATAAATCATGACAGTGTAATATGTCATGTGTTGTTGTTCATCTGAGGTTGTATTTACCTAATTATTAGACCTGCTAAGGAACAGATGATTGTTATTATGTCCTGATACACTGGCGACACAGTTTATTGCACTGCGGCCAGATCCGCAAGCCGGGAGATTTCCCGGCTTGCTAGTGGCCGCCCCTCGGCGGTCACGCGTCATCGGGAGCCTGCGCCCCCTGCACGCGCGTCCAGGGCTCCCTGAGGGAGCCCTGGTGTCCCGCGATGTGGGGGACGTCGGCAGGGGGTTCCGGGGGACCCGGCGGACCCGGCAGCGGGAGGGAGAGCGCCCCGATCGGAGGGCGCTCTTCCGCTGCTTCGGCGCGCGCCCGTCACCCTCCGGCGCGCGCCAGGCTACTGCTGCGGCCGAGAACGGGCAAATGCTCGAATAAACTCGGCTGCAGCAGTATGTAAAACCGTAGAATTCAAAGTGTGTACTTTCTTTTTCACACAATTGTATATGCTATGGGCCTACAGTATGTAACAGTTACAATACTGGAGTTTAGTGAAATACTTGGTAAATGGGAAAATTAGTGATTTTGCCCTTTAATAGATTTTTTAAACTGTATTTCATGTTTGAATAATCTACTATATATTTCTGAAAGCAGTGTATGCCTGTCTGCGTGTCCTCTGTCCCTAGCGGCAATCGCATTGGAGCTTTGGCACGTCACTCCGCCTCAGGCCAATGAGATGGCTCCCTTGGCCCGCCCGCCCCCGCACACCTCTCATTGGCCTGAGGCGGAGTGACGGGCCAAAGGTCCAACACACACACACACACTTACTTAGGGGTAGGGGGGGGGGTGTTATATACATTAGCAGCATGTATAACCCGGGACGTGGGGCTCACAATGTTAGCAGCACATCTCCCGGTCTCTTACCCACCGGTCCCGGAGGCTCCGCCGCTTCCTCCCCGAACATCAGTCTGCAATCCAACTCATCACAGCCTCAGTGCACGCCACTCATCGGGACCCGCGCGCACCTCCTCCTCTCCCCGGGTCTCCCGCGCTTTTTCCTCCCCCCTCTCCCGGCGCCGCTACAGTCAGCGGGGGAGCGGAGCGGGCGCCCGGGACACAGCGGGGGACTCTCACCTCACCACGGCTCTCACCACCCATAGGCCACTCCCTCACCCGGCGCTCTCCCTCACCCCCCACCCGCTCACCCCCCCCCTCCCACACACAGAGCACGCACTGTGCGGCTCTCCCCTCACACAGGCCGCTCCCCGTCCCCGAGGGCGCTCCTCCGGCTGTCTCCGCCTCTCCCCGCGAAAGGCACACCACCTCCTCACCGGAGCGTCTCAGCCTCTCCGCTGTGGAGCCCAAGGTTGAGGAGGAGGGCGGCCGGTACCCGGACGAAGAGGAGCGCGGCCGTGTGCAAGGTGAGTAAACGCAGGGGAATGTGTTATTTAATGTGTCCCTGACTCCCGCTGCCCACTGCCCCCCTACCCTCCCTGCCCCCCCACCCTTTGCCCCTCCCTGCCCTTTGCCCCCCCACCCCTCCCTGCCCCCCTGCTCCCCCCCGCCCCTCCCTGCCCCCCTGCCCTTTGCCCCCCGCCCCTCCCTGCCCCCTGCCCTTTGCCCCTCCCTGCCCTTTGCCCCCCGCCCCTCCCTGCCCTTTGCCCCCCCGCTCCTCCCTGCCCTTTTGCCCCCCCTTGCCTCCTCACTGCCCTTGCCCCCTGCCCCTCCCTGCCCTTTGCCCCCTGCCCTTTGCCCTCCCCTGTGTCCACGTCCCATGAACCCCCCCCCCCGCCCTTCCACGCCCCTCCTCCCCACCCCCCTTCCACGCCCCTCCTCCCCACCCCCCTTCCACTCCATGCCCCCTGCCCTTCCTCGCCCGGGCAACGCCGGGTTCTCAGCTAGTACTATATAAAACCTATTTAAATCTATAGTTATAAAAAAATGTTATGTTTGTTTCATACCAGTACAAGTTCCAATTTTCATACACAGAAATATTTTGCAGCTGTAACATCTCTACCCCCGGCCAACAGAAGAGGAACCACACCAATGTGTTTCCCTATCTTCTAAAGTGAGATTTCTTGTGTGTGCAGGTGATGCTCAGTGGTTACCTTGTATCTCAGGGTGCTAGAACCTCAGGGCTGAGGTGTTGAGCACTAATAGAACAGGGAGCCAGGACCTTTTCTTGGTAGTGGATATTCACAGTTGAGTGCAAATAGCCGCACGGCTATTCGCACTCAGTAGGAAATAAAATGGAAAAAAAATAAACATCCCAGCCAGGAATCAAACCCTGGTCCACTCTGTTAATGGCCTGGACCATTACCACTGAGGTATGAGACTTTCTGATGCTTTTCTAGTGAATAAAGGCATAGAAGCCTATTGACATTACAGTGTTCATAGCAGCTCGGCTATTTGCACTTATTTCAGTTGAGTGCAAATAGTCACACGTCTATTCGCACTCAGTAGGAAATAAAATGGAAAAAAAAGACAGAACACTCTCCTATTGACATTCTATACCCCCTGTATCTGTAATCAGTGCGGCTTTAGGCTGAGTCCCCAGTCAGCACTGTGGCACGCGCCCGGCGGGGGGGCGGTGCATGCACAGCGCTAGACCGCGATCTGCGGTTTGAGGGGAGAGAGAACGTTTGCGACTGGAGGGGCCGTGGTGGTAGGTTTGCGGGGGCGTGGTCATGACGTCCCGCGGCTGGTTCACCCTCATGGGCTAAACCACCGGCGGGGGCGTGGCCACGCCTCCGTCGCAAATGCCAATCTCAAACTCCCCTGCCTGCCTGAAAACCTGTCGCGCACCGCTGGGGAAAGGTGCGCGACAAGGTAGGGACTGGGACCGGAGGAACTGGGTGGGCGGGGCATTGATCGCACAGGCGTGCACTGTAGTAGGGGCTCGCGCACGCCTTAGACAGCGCGCCGTCCGGGGGCGCGTCGGGGGCGTGTCTGGGGGCTCATTTGGCGAACCGCTCACATGACCGGCCTTGCGCTCCGGCAAGCTAAGAAACTAAAGATTTCTTAAGACACGCTTCCGCAGGCGTGCGGAAGCGTGCGCAAGTCCCTGCTAAAGCCGCTCTCATTGCGGCTGCAGGGGCTCAGAGCTGAGTAGCAGCGCGCCTCAGCACGGGTCAGCGCCTAAGCGATGATCATGCCTGAGGCCTAACGACTCGGGCATGGTGCCTCGGGCCGCGCTCCTGCTCTGCCTCGCCTGCAGAAGCTGGTGCTTTTTTGTGGCCTGACAGGTGAGGCAGTGAGCGCGCTTTCGGGGCGGGGTGAAGGTGTGGCAGAGGTGGGGCGGGAGGCGGGGCTAGTCCCTCATCCCCATTGGATTTTTGCTGTCACGTGACCGCTCCTCCGCTCCCCTCAGCGCATATATTTAAACTTGCCTGTCGTCTGCATTTCCACACGCCTCCGCACGCATACGGAAGCGGCTCCTAAGGCTGCGGTCCCACTAACTACTACAGCGCACGCCTGTGCGATCAATGCCCCGCCCACCCAGTTCCTCCGGTCCCAGTCCCTACCTTGTCGCGCACCTTTTCCCAGCGGTGCGCGACAGGTTTTCAGGCAGGCAGGGGAGTTTGAGATTGGCATTTGCGACGGAGGCGTGGCCACGCCCCCGCCGGCGGTTCAGCCAATGAGGCTTTGACTTATATTAATTAGGTTGTTACATAGAGTGGCCCATCCTTTAACAGTAGTTATGATGATGTGGCATAATCTCGTTAATTAACTATCGAATAAGTACGCCCCTGCCATGGTTTGTCTCTCCTTGACTACAGGAAAGGGATATAAATTATCAACACACAGAGCTATCAATTTCAAATGAGCTAAAGGGTTAATAATACTTTTACTTTTACGACAATTAGCAAAGGAAAAATATTAGCTGGTTAAAAGCATTTTGTGTTCAATGTAGAGTCCGAGCATGAATACACAATACACAGACAAAAGATATTCTAAAATAAAATATAGAAGTATATTAACTTATTTTTGAAACCTAAGAACTATACAAAACTATGGACAGAATTACTAATGGAACCAGAAACATTCAAAATGGAAACACTTTAAAATAATTTAAAGTGCATTAATTACTCTCTCATGACAAGAATAACTATGCTGCTGAACTGAACACCATGTTCTCCTTTTTACATTTTCCTAATTAAATATAATGATTATGTAAAACCATATTTAATGTGCATGTCTAAAATGGTTGCAATCTACATGTGCACATTAAATATGATTCATAATTTTCAGTGTTTGACTCAACAGTGAAGAAAAGTTGTTCTGAGTTCATTTAGTACAAAGTACAAAGTACAAAGCTTTGTTATGTGCACCAGTAAAGATTGTCTCTTTTATCAAAATTTCAAAGGCTAGCTGTCCGTGCACTGAAACAAAAACCCGGCTATATACTATATACTGTATACTGTAATTACATGTCCTTTGTAAATGTATTTATTTATAAAATGTTTTTTTAACAGGAAGTAAAACATTGAGAGTTAACTCTCTTTTTCAAGTGTGTCCTGTGCACAGAGTTATGATGTCAAATACAGGGTTACAAATACATAGTTACACTGGGTGAGAGAGGTTATACATTATATACAAGACATTGCATGCACAGTTAGAGAATATATATTATAGACGTATGTAACAGTTACAGACTAGATTAAAATGTGAGACAGCCTTAGTTTTGAAAGAATTTAGACTGGTGGTGGATGTGAGAGTCTACGGCAGATTGTTCCAGGTGTGAGGTGCACAGCAAGAGAAGGAGGAGCGGCTGGATACTTTGTTGAAGCTTGGGACCATGAACAGTCTTTTGGAGTCAGATCTCAGATGATAAGTGCTGCGTGTGTTTGGGGTGGGGAGCATGTTCAGATAGGTGGATAGTTTGCCCAGAAAGTATTTGAAGGCAAGACAGGAAAGATGAACTTTTTGAGCATTTTGCAGTGATGTGTGTTGTGAATCCAACACCTTGGGTCAGTCAGTGTGCGCATGCATGTGTGTGTGTATGCATGTGTGTGTGTGTATGCGTGTGTGTGTGTATGCGTGTGTGTGTGTATGCGTGTGTGTGCCTGTGTGCCTGTGTGCCTGTGTGCGTGTGTGCGTGTGTGTGTGCCTTTGTGTGTGTGTGTGTGTGTGTGTGTGTGTGTGTGTGTGTGTGTGTGTGTGTGTGTGTGTGTGTGTGTGTGTGTGTGTGTGTGTGTGTGTGTGTGTGTGTGTGTGCCTTTGTGTGTGTGTGTGTGTGTGTGCGTGTGTGCATGTGTGCGTGTGTGCATGCGCGCGCGTGCGTGAATATATTTATCAAAGTTGCACAATGTTAATAAATAATTTATTCTCACAACATGTCTTTTTTTTTAATTTTTAAAATATTATATAATACACACACACACACACACACAGGTTCCCCAGTGACACACACACACAGTGATACCCGCCTCCCAAGCGCTTGCTGTCTCCTCTGTAAGGACAGCAAAAAGCTCCCGGTAGAGCGAGCGGCAGCAAGCGAGAGCGAGCAAGCGCCAAACATGGCCAAGGCCTTAGTCAAACCCATCCCTCTCCCAGTTCAACCCCCAATCCCTCTCTTAGTTTCCCCCCAATCCCTCTCTCATGCCCCCCCCAAATCCCTATCTTAGTTCCCCCCCAATCCCTCCATCAGTTCCCCCAACCCTCTCTCAGCCCCCCAGATCCATTTCTAAAAGCTCTGTCCTCTTACCTATAGCGAAACCAGTCCAGGGTGTAGACAATGGAAGTTGTAATTTACTTTTGGGCAAGGGCAGGTAATTGCCCGGCTGGGGCTCCGACCCTGCCCCCCTCTGCTGCCACAGACGCCATTGGTCTTCTCTGCAGCATTCTTCGGCAGGCTACAGCCATCATCTTCCACCGCCACCATCCGCCTTCCTAAAATACAGGACATTTAAATGTTCCGACATAAGTTTAAGGGACAACGGGACAGGGAGCTGAAAAAAGGGACGATCCCATATTAACTTAGGGTTTCCAGGCGTTCCTTATATAAATGCAGTACACATTACTGTGTATGTATAGGGACATTTCTGATCAGTACAGTGTGTCCAGAGAATGAACTATGCCATGATAAACAGTATTAAAAAAACTATGATCCACTTAGTGTGATGCTGTTACTGTGCATTTGGTGTTTTGTGTGCATAAGAGTTGGTATTAGTAATACAGATTGTGGTGTGTACAAGGAAAGCTGTGAGCAGATGGTGTTGTATATAGTTTAGGGTGCTCTGTTTGTTCAATAGCCAGTAACATTTTTACAATACATACATAGGAAAATCTGTTATTTGTACAAAGACCTGCTTTTTAAAAAAAAAAAATTCCAGAGAGGCAAAGGTCAACAAAACAGTACAGCTTTATTAATCGTGAACACAGCACATTGCAAATACTTCCTGGAGCATAGATGGGCATTCTATAACATTAAAACAGAGTACATTTAGGGTGCTGATCAATATGGATATCACAATCTAATTTGCAGGTATTACTGCACATCCAATACTTTTAGATTATCCAAAGAGTCTTTCAAAAGTTAAAGAAAGAACCCAAACCCACCTGATTTAGGATATGAGGCTATTGTGACGCTCAGGGAGCCACCCCGCCGTCAGCCCACTCCTCACTCACCTCAGTCGGCAGTCCGGACCCCCGCGCTACCCACTCCCACCACCGTTAGCAACACCGATCCGTCAGACAGCCACCCCGATGCTGGCGCACCCGCTCCAGCTTTAAAGTCTCTTCTCACGCAGACTTCAGGCACACGCGGCGCGCACTCGGCACGTACAGGCTTCCTCTCATCACTCAGTCATTCATTCCACCTGATCTCTGCTGCTCACTCTCCTACCAGTGTCACGTTACGTACACACCTCCACGCTGCAGGTTGTTCATTGGACGCTCTGCTGCCCCACTGGCAATTTGGCTGAGCATAATCACAGTTGCGTTGTGCTTATCTCTTCTCTGCCTCCACAGTCTTGCTGTTCTTCATTCTGTGTACCGACCCGGCTTTCTACGACGATCCGCACATCTCCAAACCTGACCTCGGCATTCGGACAACTCTCCTCCCTCCAAACCCGACCACGGCTAATAGTACCTGCAACGATCCGCACCTCTCCAACTCTAACCCCGGCAAGTATATCGACCATCCGTACCTCTCCAACCCCGACCCGGCTACCTTGACTAATCTACACTCCAGACACGCCCTCGTGGCTGTGGGGGGCATTATATCCTTTCCCACCTCAGCACCGTGTTCCCGCCTTGTTTGTGATGAGCGCAGCGTGACAGCTATGAAGAGGTCGTCTGGCCTGACCTCAAAATGGTAGACTCTCTCCCAGTTGTCCGCACTTGACCTGATCATGGGAATTTCATGCACCATCTTCCACTCTTTATGCTGATATTCCAGGCAGTTCTAATCTATCCAGTTACTAAACACATAAGGTAATTTAATATTGAAACTGATAAATTGGGTTTACTATGTCCTACAGTTCCTAATTCTTTTGCATTTTGAGCCCCTCAGGTTGCAACAAGAGCCATAAAATGAGGGATAAGAAGATAAACCCCTTTGGTTTATAAAAAGATATGTGTGATAGTAATTAACCTTAATGGCCATTAACTGGCAAGTGCACTTTAGCAAATATATGCCTAAGAGAACAATCTAATTGATAAATGCACTTACATGTGCTCAGTTAAAGCATATGATTCCGGCATAACACTGTTTTAGAGTGAGCCTAACTTATTGGGTCTCAGACTCTCATTCAGAGATTCTCAACCAGAGAGATTCCAATTAATCATTCACAATTCCATTTCTGGGTATAGACCTTAAATTAATTTCTTTCGGTTCATAGTTCATGCCTACAATTATTATAGGACAGCTCATATCTAGAAGTCTTTTCAGTTTAGGTGCCATCAATTGTTCAGGTTCTATTTTGAATCCAGTGGTTTTGGGACACCAGTAATGCTGCATCAAATGATTCATGTTTGTTAAAGAAACTCAAGAGCACTGAGTGTTTCTATAAATACTTATTTTATGTGTTTTATGTGTTTTTCAAAATCTGTCTTGGGAAATCTAACTTTACAGTTTATGTACAATTTAAAGTTGAATGAAGCATCTACAGATCCTTCTTTTTATTACAGCAGGGGAATTAGATTTTGTTATTCAGTGGCAATTATTTATTATTCAAAGGCGGAAGAGTTGTAGCACAATCTCGTCGTTTTAGAGTTGGCAAAATCCCTCTCTGCTGCCACTTAACATTTAAAAATCCTCTTTCAAAGCAAATATATTTTATGAATTAAAACAATGGACACTTGCACTCAGTCATTTTTGTACCTTTGTCGACTTAACCTTTCTTTTACTGCTCAAATGGCTCCATCTTTTCCAATTGTGGACATTTGCATTTGCTGAAATTATATATATTCCATCTAGCACCTTGTTGCTAATCTGTTTTTGTGTTAACGACGCCATATATGTTATGATGGGATTCACTAACCCCCCAATATGGATTATATCGAAATTTCATTGACGTAATAGAAAATACCCATGTACCTCTAGGGAATGGGTATCACGACAGAGGTGACATCAACCTAACCATGATTGGAGAGATATAGAGATGAGTTTGAGTATGAATCTGATTGGTCAAATTAAAATAAGGGTACTCCCCTTGAGTTCAGCCAGGCTAGTGACTAAATTGTCAAAGCAACCATTTTATGTAAACATTTGCAAATACAGGTTTACAGATTTTCCCCCCCAATTATTAAAGTAGAATAACTGAGTTTTTTCAGGAATATATATATATAAATAAATATATATATATATATATATATATATATATATATATATATACAGTGTTCGACAATCCTATACATTTACTCGCCCGGGGCGGGTGGATTTTACCCCCAGGCGAGTAAACATTGGCCCAAGCAGCACACGTGTTTTTTTTTTTAAATTTCCCCCGTTCGCGCTAAAAATTTTCCCCTGCTCGAGCTGAAAAAAAAACCTCCCTACCTGACTGCTGATTGGTGCGCGCTCCCAGGCTTTGTGGGCGCGCGGCCAGGCTCTATATGAGCCCGCCCCCAACGAACAGCCATTCTTTCCGGCCGGAGCACTTGGAGAGTAAGTAAGTACTCTCCAATCCTCTGTCTTGCGGCCCCACTGCTGCTTCCCTGCAAGCCCCCTTACTCCCCGCGCGAGGCAGATGTTCCCCCTTCTCTCCCTGTTCACCCTTAACTTGGCGATCTCGGGCTGTCCCGGCGTCCCGCGCGGGTCTGCAGATCGCAGTGGGGGTGTCCCCCCTTCTCGGGCTGTCCCGGCGTCCCGCGCGGGGCAGCAGATCGCAGTGGGGGTGTCCCCCCTTCTCGGGCTGTCCCGGCATCCCGCGCGGGTCTGCAGATCGCAGTGGGGGTGTCCCCCCTTCTCGGGCTGTCCCGGCGTCCCGCGCGGGTCTGCAGATCGCAGTGGGGGTGTCCCCCCTTCTCGGGCTGTCCCGCGCGGGTCTGCAGATCGCAGTGGGGGTGTCCCCCCTTCTCGGGCTGGCCCGGCGTCCCGCGCGGGTCTGCAGATCGCAGTGGGGGTGTCCCCCCTTCTCGGGCTGTCCCGGCGTCCCGCGTGGGGCTGGAGATGGTCACAGGGGGCGGTGGCGAGCGGGTCAGTGGTGGTGCACGGTCCCGCTGCCTTTCCTCTTCCCTCTGTCGTGTGTGTGTGTATGCATGTGTGTGTTTGCATTGGTGTGTGTATTGGTGTGTGTATTGGTGTGTGTGTGTGTATGCATTGGTGTGTGTGTGTGTGTGTCTGTGAGTGAGTGTGTGGGTGTGAGAGTGTGTGTGGGAGTGAGAGTGTGTGTGGGAGTGAGAGTGTGTGGGTGTGAGAGTGTGTGTGGGTGTGAGAGTGTGTGTGGGTGTGAGAGTGTGTGTGGGTGTGAGAGTGTGTGGGTGTGAGAGTGTGTGTGGGTGTGAGTGTGTGTGGGTGTGAGAGTGAGTGTGTGAGAGTGGGTGTGTGTGAGAGTGGGTGTGTGTGTGAGAGTGAGTGTGTGAGAGTGAGTGTGTGAGAGTGAGTGTGTGAGAGTGAGTGTGTGAGAGTGAGTGTGTGAGAGTGAGTGTGTGAGAGTGAGAGTGTGTGAGAGTGTGTGAGAGTGTGTGAGAGTGAGAGTGTGTGAGAGTGAGAGTGTGTGAGAGTGAGAGAGTGAGAGAGTGAGAGAGTGAGAGAGTGAGAGAGTGAGAGAGTGTGAGAGTGTGTGTGTGTGTGTGTGTGTGTGTGTGTGTGTGTGTGCGCCCCTGCCTGCCCCCCTGACTTTGCCCCCCCGCCCCTCCCTGACCCTGCCCTTGCCTCCCTGCCCTTTGACCCCCGCCTCCTCCCTGCCCTTTGCCCCCCCGCTCCTCCTGACCCTTTTGCCCCCCCTGCCCCTCCATGACCTCTTGCCCCAACTGCCCCTCCCGCCTTGCCCCCCTGCCGTGCCCTCCGCCCTGTCCACGTCCCATGAACCCCCCCCCCCGCCCTTCCACGCCCCTCCTCCCCACCCCCCTTCCAAGCCCTCCTCCCCACCCCCCTTCCACTCTCATGCCCCTGCCCTTCCCTGCGCCGGGCAACGCCGGGTTCTCAGCTAAGTACTATATAAAACCATTTAAATCTATAGTTATAAAAACATGTTATGTTTGTTTCATACCAGTACAGGTTCCAATTTCATACACAGAAATATTTTGACGTGTAACATCTCTACCCCCGGCCAACAGAAGAGGAACCACACCAAGTGTTTCCCTATCTTTCTTAAAGTGAGATTTCTTGTGTGTGCAGGTGATGCTCAGTGGTTACCTTGTATCTCAGGGTGCTAGAACCTGAGGGCTGAGGTGTTGAGCACTAATGAACAGGAGCCAGGACCTTTCTTGGTAGTGGAATTTCACAGTGAGTGCAAATAGCACGGCTATTCGCACTCAAGTGGAAATAAAATGGAAAAAAAATAAACATCCCAGCCAGGAATCAAACCGGTCCACTTGTTAAGCGCCTGGACCATTACCACGAGGTATGAGGACTTTTGATGCTTTTCTATGTGAATAAAGGCATAGAAGCCTATTGACTTACAGGGTTCATAGCAGAGGCTATTTGCACTTATTTCAGTTGAGTGCAATAGTCACAAGTCTATTCGCCACTCAGTAGGAAATAAATGGAAAAAAAAAAGACAGAACACTCTCCTATTGACATTCTATACCCCCTGATTCTGTAATCGTGAGGCTTTAGGCTGAGTCCCAGTCAGCACTGTGGCGCCGCCCCGGCGGGGGGCGGGCATGCACAGCGCTCGACCGCGATCTGCGGTTTTGAGGGGAGTAGAGAACGTTTGCGACTGGAGGGGCCGGGTGGTAGGTTTGCGGGGGCGTGGTCATGGACGTCGCCGGCTGGTTCACCCTCATGGCTAAACCACCGGCGGGGGCGTGGCCAGCCCTCGCTCGCAAATGCCAATCTCAAAATCCCCTGCCTGCCTGAAAACCTGTCGCGCACCGCTCGGGAAAGGTGACGCGACAAGGTAGGGACTGGGACCGGAGGAACTGGGTGGGCGGGGCATTGATCGCACAGGGTGCACTGTAGTAGGGGTCGCAACGGCTCTTATTAGACAGCGCGCCGTCGGGGGCGCGTCGGGGGCGTGTCTGGGGGCTCATTTGGCGAACCTCTCACATGACCGGCTGCGCTCCGGCAAGCTAGAAACTAAAGATTTCTTAAGACACGCTTCCGCAGGCGTGCGGAAGCGGTGCGCAAAGTCCCTGCTAAAGCGCGTACTTCATTGCGGCTGCAGGGGCTCAGAGATGAGTCAGCAGCGCGCCTCAGGACGGGTCAGCGCCTAAGCGATGATCATGCCTGAGGCCTAACGACTCGGGCATGGTGCTCGGGCCGCGCTCCTGCTCTGCCTCGCCTGCAGAAGCTGGTGTTTTTGTGGCCTGAAAGCGTGAGGCAGTGAGCGCGGCTTTGGGGCGGGGTGAAGGTGTGGCAGAGGTGGGGCGGGAGGACGGGGATAGTCCCTCATCCCCATTGGATTTTTGCGTCAGTGACCGCTCCTCCGTCCCTCAGCGCATATATTTAAACTGCCTGTCGTCTGCATTTCCACACGCCTCCGCACGCATAGGAAGGCGGCTCCTAGGCTGCGGTCCCACTAACTACTACAGCGCACGCCTGTTGCGATCAATGCCCCGCCCACCCAGTTCCTCCGGTCCAGTCCCTACCTTGTCGCACCTTTTCCCAGCGGTGCGCGACCGGTTTTCAGAGCAGGAGGGTTTGAGATTGGCATTTGCGACGGAGGCGTGGCCACGCCCCCGCGGCGGGGTTCAGCCATGAGGCTTTGACTTATATTAATTAGGTGTACATAGAGTGGCCCATCCTTTACGAGTAGTTATGATGATGTGGCATAATCTCGTAATAACTATCGAATAAGTACGCCCCTGCCATGGTTTTCTCCCTTGACTACAGGAAAGGATATAAATTATCAACACACAGAGCTATCAATTTCAATGAGCTAAAGGGTTAATAATACTTTTACTTTTACGACAATTAGCAAAGGAAAAATATTAGCTGGTTAAAAGAATTTGGTTTCAATGTAGAGTCCGAGCATGAATACACAATACAAGACAAAAGATATTCTAAATAAAATATAGAAGTATATAACTTATTTTTGAACCTACCTAAGAACTATACAAAACTATGGACAGAATTACAATGGAACCAGAAACATTCAAAATGGAAACACTTTAAAAAATTTAAAGTGCTTAAATTACTCTCTCATGACAAGAATAACTATGCTGCTGAACTGCACACCATGTTCTCCTTTTTACATTTTCCTAATTAAATATATGATTATGTAAAACCATATTTAATGTGCATGTCTAAAATGGTTGCAATCTCATGTGCACATTAATATGATTCATAATTTTCAGTTTGACTCAACAGTGAAGAAAAGTTGTTCTGAGTTCATTTAGTACAAAGTACAAAGTACAAAGCTTTGTATGTGCACCAGTAAAGATTGTCTCTTTTATCAAAATTTCAAAGGTAGCTGTCCGTGCACGTAAACAAAAACCCGGCTACTATACTATATACTGTATACTGTAATTACATGTCCTTTGTAATGTATTTATTTATAAATGTTTTTTTAACAGGAAGTAAAACATTGAGAGTTAACTCTCTTTTTCAAGTGTGTCCTGTGCACAGAGTTATGATTCAAATACAGGGTTACAAATACATAGTTACACTGGGTGAGAGAGGTTATACATTATATACAAGACATGGCATGCACAGTTAGAGAATATATATTATAGACGTATGTAAAGTTACAGACTAGATAAATGTGAGACAGCCTTAGTTTTGAAAGAATTTAGACTGGTGGTGGATGTGAGAGTCTACGGCAGATTGTTCCAGGTGTGAGGTGCACAGCAAGAGAAGGAGGAGCGGCTGGATACTTTGTTGAAGCTTGGGACCATGAACATTTTTTGGAGTCAGATCTCAGATGATAAGTGCTGCGTGTGTTTGGGGGGGGAGCATGTTCAGATAGGTGGATAGTTTGCCCAGAAAGTATTTGAAGGAAAGGAAAGAAAGATGAACTTTTTGAGATTTTGCAGTGATGTGTGTTGTGAACTAAAAACCTTGGGTCAGTATTGTGTGTGTGTGTGTGTGTGTGTGGTGTGTGTGTGTGTGTGTGTGTGTGTGTGGGTGTGTGTGCTGTGTGTGTTTTGTGTGTGTGTGTGTGTGTGTGTGTGTGTGTGTGTGTGTGCAGAATGGGGGGACCATAATTAAGATGAAATGTGCAATCATATTCTTTCTATAGCACTTCAGAATTATACAAACTTGTATTTATATATGTGGGAGTAAGATGAGTAACTGCCATTTTATTAAGGCATAATTACTGCATGATAATTGTCTAAGAAGAATTGTTTTAAATGTAACTACGGAATGCTTAATAAAACAGTTTTGCACCCACAAGCACTGGAGAAAGTTTAATGCTACATCCCCACACAAAACTTGGCCCAATTTTTTTACCCAAAACATCATTGTGATCTTATCAGAGACAACCAAAAAGCATGTACAGTATGTACATTGTGCTCAATTAGTTTCTGTGCTCCCTGAAGTACATCCCTTCATTACTGAGATTGTTGCACCCCCTTTTGTATGTACTGCAGGAGCATGGTTACCATCCGTTTGCCAAAAGCCTCCCTGAATGCAGTGCAAAATATCTCAGAAGCCACACCATACAAACCTATGTGAAAAGTAGGCCTACTGCAGCTGACAGCATTACCCTTGTTGTTGCATCCAAGAGAGAGCAGATTACCTTACAATGTTAAACTACTGTTAATTACTGATCATTTGCTAACAGCCTTGCTCTGAATTTACATTGTATATATGGTAGTCTAACTGCATTTATTTACTCAAGTATTTAGGCATGGGATTAGTCACTTAGTCAGTTTACTGCTTGTGTTTGTTGTTAACCTTGGTGTTTTTGGAGGTTAGGGTAAGGGAGAGGGAAGTACCTATGGTCGTGAAAATCATAGGGAATGGGCCAGAGGAAGGGGTTCTCCCCGAAACGTTGCCCTCCTCCACTTACCTTTTTACGTTGTATTTTTCCCCTCTTTTTCCCCCTTTTTCCCTCCTCCCTATTTTTTACTTTCCTTCACCTTGTTTTCCCCATCCCTTTACCTCCTTTTTATCTTTTCCCCTTAGTTATCTATATACACCTGTAGCTAGATTTAGCTTCACTTAGCTTCACTTATCAGTGTATCCACATCTACTATTGTGTGCAATCATTTGTTAGGATCTACAGTATTTTGCATATCAAATGTGTATTAGCAGATTTTCTGTTTATTCTATTCTTTGAGTGCTGGTAGCTAGTGTGTTCTATTTGAAAGGTATATTTTGCAATCGGGATGCACATTGATACCCTTACATCCAAAACCTATGCCAAACTAGGTGTACTTTACAGGAACAAATCCTCCCTAAGTCTGCTAGTCAGAAAGTGTATTGCACAGCAGATGCTAATGCCAATTATCGACTATGGGGACATAGTATACGGCTCGGCACCCCAAACCCACCTTTGGAAACTTGATACCATTTACAATTCAATATGCCATTTTGTTCTCCAATGCAACACCACAAGACTCACCACTGCGAAATGTTCAAAGAACTACAGTAGATTGGCCATCACTTGAGTCTAAGAGCAAACTTAATCTTTCCTGTCTTGCCTTCAAATACTTTCTGGGCAAGCTACTCGTCTATCTGAACAAGCTCCTCACGCCCACCACATGAAACACATCATCTGAGATCAGACTCCAAAAGACTGTTCATGGTCACAAGGTTCAGCAAAGGTTCCGGCGGCTCCTCCTTCTCTTCCCGTGCACCTCACAAGAGACTCTCACAGCTGCCACTAGTCTAAATTCTTTCAAAACTAAAGCTGTCTCACATTTTAACCTGGTCTGTAACTGCTACATACGTTTATAATATTTATTATCTCTAACTGTGTATGCTATGTCTTGTATATAATGTATACCCTGTTCACTTATGTAACTGTATTTATAACCATGTATTATTTGTCATCTTAACTCTATGCCCAGAATATACTTGAAAACGAGAGGTAACTCTCAATGTATTACTTCCCGGTAAAACATTTTATAAATAAATAAAATAACTAAATATTGGAGGTATGAAGGGGTTGAGACTGAGGATAATGGATAGCCACATGTGTGATATATAGATGTAGCCCCCTGTAAACAGCACAGGCTATACATATCTTCCTCCTACTGTGGTAAGTCCTGTTAAGGGCAGGCGCCAGTAGTAATCATGGGTTTTCCCCCTTCATGCCCTACCTTGAGTGATAGATGCAGGCCCCTGACTCTGCTGCAGGCGTGAGAGAGAGGGGAGGTCTTGCTGACATCATGAGAGGTGGGGCTGACTCTATTTAGCAGCCAGTTCCTGTAAGTGACAGTTGGTTCTCATCCGGCTCTTGAGCTGTTCTGTCCTGGGAGTTGGAGGAGTAGACCAAGCTCCGTCTTGGGAGCAAGCAAGAGAGAGAGAGAACTCTGGCCTATTACATTTGGAGAGCGAGCCGAGTTCAGGTGGACCAATGCCCCTCACCCCGATGAGGGGGTGATGGGGAGAATCCATCCCCCACCCAGAGGATACCCTCTGAGGTGGGCAGTGGGGTATTGAGGCCCCACCACAGTCCATCCTGTCGGAGTGCACACTTGGAGGGAAGGAGAGGAGGAAAGGCCTGTACAGAGTGGAGGGTCGTGTGTGCTGTGGAGATTGCTGTTGTTGTTGCAGCTGCTTGTTGCTGCTCCTGCCGGGAGCAGCTCGGAGCAATAAAGAGAGACATTACCTTTTACTAAAGACTGTTGTGTGATTCTGGAGCACCCACCCTGGGACCAGGGGCTATTCTTCTATACGGGTCCTACCCCACATCCCTGGGAAGGTATAGAGGATGGAGGCGCTGCACCACCACTAAGAGAATGGAGGCTACCACCCCAGAAGCCTGGTCCTGTGATCCCCCACATCACCGCAGGAGACTCAGGCCCCCCTGTTCCACGCAGGTACGCACCACCCAGTACATGTAATCCGCCCCCACACACCCTAGAGATGTCAGATGAGTCTAGGGGGGGGATAAGGGTTACATAGAGATTATTTATTTGGTTATAGCACCAACTATACATTGTGCTTACAGTGTGGAACATATGGATAATTTAAAAAAATGGGAAGTTGCATATAAAATTAGGAAAAGGAGCATTAAACATGAGTTTAAGCAGACACAAAATGTAAGGTTTTACCCACACTTTTTAGGTTTAATTAAAGATATAGAGATTTTTATGACGGTTTCCCTAAACAAGTTTCAGAAAGGCACAGCAAAAGCAGTGGAAACTCAGCATATGTATGTAGCACTGTTTCACCCCCCCCCCCCCCACCACCACCTCTGGGAGATCTTGCCTAGGCTACAGGTCTGTGTGGTGCTGGTTACCTGTGAGGGTCCAGGAGAGATGAGCTTCCGCGATGTTGTGGGAACAGGACAGGCTTTTGGTGATCCTCAGACTCTCAAGTTAGTGTCATCGGCACCTCCAGTCGCAGTACGTTTAATTGAACCTGAAGACGGTCCCCACCATGACGGATATCTTTCATACTCCTACCTAATTGACTGTTACTCAGGCAGGAGTATTTGAAAAGAGATCTTTATTCTGGCAACCACTGCAGATGTCATTACAGCTTATGCCTTGTAGTGTAGTAAGGATATCAGATCTCTGGAGGGTACCGACCTTCTGATAATGTTGAGGCCTGGAGCTCTATTAGATCTTTGACTGCAAACAGCCCCAGGAGGGACTGTAGGCATGTCCCAAACCGAGGAGGGGCAGAGATGAACTCCTCTCTTCCCTGGCTTGGAAGGACTCTCTCTATAATTTGGAGGGCATCCTCCCTAATGCAAAATGGGGAGGGCATAGGATCTGCACCATGATTGGCTGCAACACAGACCCAGTGTCACCTCCATCCTGCCACTCAGGAAGGCTGCATGAGTGGGGGGGGGGGGTAAACCCCACATGGTAGCCTGTCACTGCCTGAAGCTACTAGGGATGACATGACAGGAAGGCAGATAGATAGTCTGGACCAGCCATGGCTATATGTACTTCATATGTGCAGCTGCATTAAAAAGGTAAAAAATAAATAAAAGTAGGGCCATGATGTGCTTAAAATGTGTAATATGTCAGGAACCTGACGAAGCAATTAGTTTGGCGAAATGCATAGTTCCCTGCCGGTGCTTGTAATTTTGTACACGAGCAACCACCGTACCTCAGACGAGACCTCGGCGACCGGTCCCGCAGTTGGACGCGCTTGCGAGAGCTCACCGTGGAGCAGAGGACTTGCCCAGAGATCTGGAGCTGTTCTGTGATTTTTAAAGTGTGAGTGTTATTATTTTTTACTGCTATCATTAAAACTACATTGATTATTCACTCTGGCTTTGCCCATTTTCCTTACTTGGGACTACGGGAGTGACGCCATCCACTCACAAATACCCCTACTTGGTCCAACTGGGTGATCAACAGAGGAGAGGGTCTATATATATGACCCTAAAGACCCCATCTATGTGAAGTGGCTCACACATGGCCGTGTGAGTACCTGTTTAATATATATTTAGTGTCACCCCCCAATTGGTGTGGATTACTTTCATGTTCAGGGGATAATCCCCTGTTTTCAGTCAAGTATTATACTATTTTGCATATTTCATTGTCTTTTATATTGAGATCTATCCTGGACATTCTTGCGCTGACCATAACCCTACCGATGTCATGGCTGCACTGCCAGTTTGTACAATAGGGCCCAACATTCAATCATCTACACAGTGGGGTATCGATAAAAATCAAGCAAGTGCTGAACTGCGAGTCAAAGTACGTAGTTTATTTTAGCAAATGCCCCTGTGGGTTATATTATATCGGTAAGACTATTAGGATGTTGAAGGAGCGGATGGCAATCCATCGCTCTACTATCAGGAAGGCGCTACAAGTATCCCCGTGGTGGGGATAGAGGCAAGCTCCTGTTACAACAGGAGGCTAGGCTGATTTTTGAGCTGAGAACTGTTGCACCCTGTGGCCTCAATGAGGACTTGAAGTTGAGATGCTTCCTATGATATGTTTTTTTCTCTAATATGGCATGTCTTCCTGCTGTCTGATTCATCTATGTTTTTAATGTTTCACTGTGCATGATTTTATTTCACACCTCTGTTATATGTATTTCCACCTGTCTCACCTGTGGGTTATGCTGGTCCGTTTTCTCTCTTCACTTAGCACCCTGTCCTTAGTAATGTATTTAACAGTGGTTGCTTTATGAGGAACATGTTTCTAGTGCTCGTGTTTGAATGGGTAATTTGAGGTTTGAGTGGGGTATGGTGACATGAGTTATAACCATATTATACAGTTACTCTTGTGTCTTTGCTGGTGACTTGGGACATAAAATCCTAGTGTCGTGCCGTTGGTTTGTTTACATTTCGGCCCCCGCACATGCGCAGTAGTCTATGTTGCCTAGGCTACAGGAGGGCGATTTTGCTATGTGCGGTGTCAATGCGCGGTGGCTATTTTGTTTATTGTTCCCATGGTAGCTGACACGAGTGTGCTGATTGGTTAGATAAAGCCATTCCCCATTGACCAGCATGTGTGAGTAGGTGGGAGTGCAGTGGTTGTATGGTGTTCTGTCGTCCGCATTTTTATTGCTTGCAGCTGTCTTAACATGGCACTTTCTGGCTCTCTCATTGGTGGTGAGTGGCATATAAATTCCAAGTTCTCAGAAAAGAACGTAGCGGTGGCATATGGAATTTTATGCCGATTTGGGTTCCAAGAGATTCCGGGCTAAGTCCCGGGCACGGTAAAACTCTCCCAAAGAGTTCCCTGCACCTAGGAAAGTCTTATTTTCAACCCCAGCCCCAAAGTAAGTGTGTCTTTCTGTCTGTATTTTGTGTTTCATTGTGTGTAAGCGAATTTATGCCGAATAAATTACAATTTATTTCTCTACCTTGTTTTGCTCAATGAATGATCCCAGTAAAAAGGTGTAAATAAACTGGTCTCCCGTGACAGGCTTATTTACACTTTGTTCGGGACACTTAGCAGTGGCTTAAACCGAGACCGCAGCTTCATGTCACTACCCTGACACAAGAGAACTCTTTGGGAGAGGGAGTGGCTCAGTGAGTAAAGACACTGACTGGAACTGAGAGTTTGAAGCAGGGGATGCTGGTTAAATTCCTGGTGTCGGCTCCTTGAACATAGATTGTAAGCTCCATGGGGCAGGGACCTCTGCCTGCAAAATGTCTCTGTAAAGCAGTTCATAAAACTAGCAGCGCTATACAAGAACATGCTATTATTATTATATACATATTTATCTATGTATATTTGGAAAAAGAAAAAAGGGCGCTTGCCACATGGCGTAAATCTGTGTTTACATTTGTTATCAAAAATAAAAGTAAAAATAGCACACTCTCAAGTGTAGCAAAACCCTGCGTGTGAAACGCGTTAGAGTGTATATCAGTACTTTTTTGTCCATGTTTTTATAAATAAACCCTTTTGATTATTACATCCCACACTTTTTCTATGTGAGAAGCAGTGCACCGGTCCTTTCCCTTATGGGAATTCCCGTTTGGGTTGTTCACACTGCTTGTCAGCTAGTCACGTGTTTATAGTGTTATTAAATTCATTTATCTTGATGACATCTGCATTTAGTAGATCATTATACTAATAGACAGTGAGTGCTGGAACTTCTATAGGTAGATTAAAGAAAGCCTACTCCACCTTGGTGAGATTTACACTTACTTTGACAAAGACTGCTTATGCAGTCGAAATGTTGGAATTGGATTTGCAAGACCGTGTGCCTGTTTGCATCCCTTCTGCTCCATGATTCCTCTGGGGTAGTACAGGATCTCCCCCATCTCCATGAGCACGGCAAATTGCCTTTATTGCTGCCATTATTGTGTACCTGTAACCCGCTCTACACTCTCTGAGACGTACTACACAGGACAGGGACCTAACTAACCATCTGGCTGGCTAAAGTCCAGTTACCAGTCTAAGAACACACAAGATATATCTGGGATCCATATAAAAGTCCTTATCTGAAACTGCTGGTCCAGCGTCTCCGCTTTCTCCACGCAATCTTTAGTTGCTAGCGTTGCAGTCCTGCTGCTCTCAGGAGGTTCCTCTAGTCCACTCCTGCCCTGTATCTTGCAGGCTTCTCTGTGGTGCAGGGCTTTGGGGAACCTGCGTTACCCAGGCAAATCACTCTTTGAACAAGAAGCCTTGGTCCCTGCAGACTTGGACCTGTTGCTGGTGTAGCCCTGCCTCCTGCTGAATACCAATGCTGTCTAACCTGTTGGCTCGCAGGGCCTAAGCCTCCGCCACGGAGAGCCCTGGGCAATACATATGTGTACCGATAATCTCTTACCAAGTGCACCGCCTCCACCTGTGATGGCTCCCAGCAGAGCGGGAGTGGTTCCTCACAGGACAATAATGCAATACTACGCACACAGCATATAAAAGAAACAGTGACTTTACTAAAGGTAACCATAACCATGCATGTCATTCATGAAGTGTCCCTCTTTGGCGAGACACAGTACTAACGCATCTCGCAGGACGCGACCCCTCACCGTGTACCCACACCGTGTCCAATTCCCCCACACCACCCCCAAAGTAAGGTATGTGTGTGTGACTACGCAGCCACTTATGTACTGATTTATAGTTGGTGCACTTGTGGATGTTACCTGCCGAGTGCTCCGGCGCTCGGACCTGCAAACAGACTTCGCAAAGGATCCGACGACGTAGGTCTTTCTGTGGCACCTTCCGGGGCGATCCCACCCGTTTGCCTGCTGCTGCTGCTGCTGCTGCTGAAGAGGTCTGATTCCAAACCTCTGTAATGGTACTGCGACAGTCTTTGGGTCTGGACACTGCTCTCTCTCTCTCTCTCTAATGTGACAGGTGCCTAGACTAGGGCCTGTCCCTGTATTAACTCCGCTAACTCTGACTCAGGGGGTAACTGGGCCGGGGATATGAGGCCTAGTGTAGAGGCTACTTACCTCTCTACACGCAGACCTCCTTTTCCTTCCCAGTCTTCTCTGACTAACGTGCTCCCCTGCGCAACCTCCAAAATATTCCTACCGCAAATCCTGTCGCCCTATAGGCTCCCTGGTGTCACCTGGTCTCGCTGAGGCTCCTGGGACTCGTAGTCCCCTGCGCTACGCCCCCTGCAATTGGCCTATACTTTGCGGGCTCCTACACTCCTACTGCGCATGCACGACCTTTCCTCAGTTGCCATCGTCAACGGGCTCACTGCGCATGCGCCAGTACTCAAAATGGCGATGCCCTATTGCTCGGGACGCCGCGGAGCCTCCGGTGCTCCGGAGCGCTCCCTGCACACTCTGCAACCTTCCCTTATTCTCCCATTGCAGCGGAGATAAGGGTGAGCCTGGGGGACCTGGCTACATCCTCCCCCCCCCCATGGAATCTAACGTACCCGCTTGGAATATCATAACAATAACTGATCAAACTATGCACACAGGTTATATAATAAAAATGCATGAAATACATATAACGATACATATCATACTCTATATAAGATTGTACATCTCACTGAACATAACGATAACCGATTCACCCTACTGCGAGCCCACTGCTGAGACTCATATTGAGGTGCCCCGAACTGATCATAGGTCATCCTCATTGGAGGTTGTCTGACTCTCTGACTCCTTCGGAGCTGTTCTTCGGTCACTCCTTCGGGAGAATGACTGCTATAGTCCTGAGGCTCAGCCTCTTCCCTTGAGGGGATCACAGTCCCTGTACAGTCATTGGAAGGCACAAAACATGGACTCTGTGGGTCCAAAGATGAATTCTCGGGGACCACTGCATTAGATGTTTGGTTACCGAGCCCTTTACCCGCAGCTCCTCCGGGAGATGCTCGTTGAGTTCGAGGGCCCCTTTGAGAGGGTCCCTCTTGGGAATCTTCAGAGGCAGTATCATTATCAGTCTCTAGGCCCCCCTCACCCGGGTTTGTTTCCCCGTCCAATGGAGAAGCGGATATCTCTGGTTCATCCTCTCCCACCTGTGGGATAGGCAGCAAATGGTTCCTATGCCAAACCTTTACCCGGCCCTCTGAGTCTTGATACGGTAGACCGGGAGGACAGGCATCTGAGACTCTACTTCATAGATACCCTCTCGCCATCGGTCAGCTAGATTATGTTTTCCCGGTACTCCCAAGTTGCGGAGAAGTACAGCATCACCGGGCTGAATGTCCCGTTGTTTGACCTTGTGGTCATAGCGTCTCTTATTTCCAGCATTCAATTTTTCCATAGATCTCTCAGCTTGCTGATAGGCACGTTGCAAATTCTCCTGCAGCCGCTTAACACATTTGAAATGATTGGCATTGTGAACTCCGTCCGTGGAGACCCTCAACCGTATATCCACCGGTAGCCGGGCTTCTCTCCCGAACATCAGGAAGTAAGGAGAGAATCCAGTAGATTCGTGTCTAGTGCAATTATAAGCGTGTACCAACGTTTCTACGTGCCGGCTCCACTCTGTCTTTTGCACCCCAGTTAGGGTCCTCAACATGTCCAGTAAGGTACGATTGAACCGCTTGGGCAGAGCATCTCCTTCAGGGTGGTACGAAGTGGTCCGTGATTTAGTTATATTAAGAATCTTTAATGATTCCCGTATTAATCTGCTCTCAAAGTCTCTGCCTTGATCAGAATGTAGTCTGTTGGGAAGGCCGTAATACATGAAGTATTTCTCCCAAAGAACCTTGGCTACCGTGATGGCTCTCTGGTCCTTGGTCGGAAAGGCTTGGGCGTATCGAGTATAATGATCTGTGATGACCAGTACGTTACATATTCCCCGGCTATCCGGCTCAATGCACAGGAAGTCCATACACACTAAGTCCATGGGGCCCGAGCTTTTCAGATGCCCCATTGGGGCTGCCCTAGTGGGAAGCGTTTTGCGTTGAATACACCTGCTGCATCGTCGACAATGACGTTCCACTGCCTCTCTCATTTTTGGCCAGAAGAATCTATCTCTCACGAGTCCAAAAGTTTTATCGATACCGAGATGACCATGCTCATCATGTAATGACCTTAGTACCAAATGTTGTAGCATCTTAGGGAGGACCAGCTGTCATCTACTTGGGTGATTATGGTAATCCACGACTCTATACAGTAGATTATACCGTATTTCAAACTTGTCCGCTTCTCTCATAAGGATGCCCGCACATCACTAGGGGCCTATTTACGAACCTGGTACCGCACCATATCTCTCCAGGATATAATCTTGTCAGGAGTAATGTGCATTCCGCTGCGGTCACAGTACGCAGCCAGGATGGCTTTGGATGCACACCCTAGAGAGTCCGCCACTCTTAGTTCGGAGAACGCCACTTGATCATCAACGATGGCCGCAGTACAGCACATGGCCCGCATCCCAAATCCAGGAATCTCTTCCCATTGGTCATCGGCGGGGGTGGCATCCAACCCCGGTCTTCTGGATAGAGCATCGGCTCCCACATTCAAAGGGCTCGGTTTGTACTTCAGGGTGAAGTTATAGTTGAAAAGCGCTGCCAACCAATGATGGCCAGCCACATCCAGTTTGGCCGAAGTCATAATGTACGTAAGGGGATTATTGTCCGTCCGTACTTCGAAAGTAACTCCATAGAGGTAGTCGTGGAGCTTGTCCACTATAGGCCATTTTAAGGCGAGGAATTGTAACTTATGCACCGAATAGTTGTGTTCACTTGTTGTCAGACTGCGGCTGATGTAAGCTACATGTCGAAGCCCCGCTGGGTCCTTCTGATGTAACACCGCACCAAGTCCGCTGAGACTAGCGTCCACATGTAGGATATAGGCAAAACAAGAAAAAACACAAAAGCGCACCAAGATGAGAGATAGATATTGTATTAGCAACAAATAATAAAATTAGTAACTTACATATAAAATTTCTTTAATAATCCCCGATTCTGGTGTCTATCACAGGAGTAGGGCATCACATAGGAAGTATGAAGGGTAATCTCAGTTCTGAGAGATCAGACCCGCGCGCTGGGGCTGTCTCTGTTCACTCTCCTGTCCTCCACGTGTGGTAGCGTGGTGCGGAGTGTAGCGCGCATGTGCAGGAACCGGGGCCTTCAATAGGTGTCCTTAGGATGCCTGTCCGTTTTTGATAGCATAGAAACGATCGGAAATAAGCAGGAACGGTACACTTGAGTGTGTACTGGTGGTGTATAGGGTTGCTCTGGATCCGCATAGGCTAACACCAGGACAGCCGTCAAAGTCTGTTTTAGGTCCAGGAAGGCCTGCTCACATGTAGGAATCCACTTGTCATCGAATGATTGCCGGGCAGAGGTCGCTTTTCGTCCAGTGTCCTCCGGATATATTTTAAGGAGACTGTTGAGTGGTTTGGCACGATGGGAATACCCCTCCACAAACCTACGATAGTATCGGCAAAACCCCAGGAAAGAGCGCAGTTCTACAACATTATCGGGTCGCGGCCAGTTTACTACAGCTTCTATTTTGGCTGAGTCAGTGGCTATTCCATCAGCGGACACGATATGTCCCACATAGGTCACTGAAGTCCTACCGAATCGGCATTTGTCCAAGGACAACTTGAGTCCTTCTTTGGCGAGGCGGTCAAGTACCTTCAAGAGTCTTGTCTCATGTTCCTCCAAAGTTCTCCCAAAGACTATGATGTCGTCCATATACACCAAACATTCTCTTGGATTCATGTCGCCCAATGTTTTTTCCATTAGTCGTAGGAAGGTGGCGGGTGCCCCACAAATGCCCTGCGGCATACGGGTGAATTAATAGAACCCCACACACATCCAAAACACTGTACCATTGACTCCCATTGAGGGCATTCAGGATCTCTTCTATGCGGGGAAGGTTATACTGATCGGTAACCGTGCGATTATTCAACGTCCTATAATCCACACACAGTCTCACAGTCCCATTCTTCTTCCTCACCAGCTCCCTTATTCTTGGAGGTGGAGGACACTTTTTTGTTTCTGAGGAGAATGGAGCAATAGATGCGCCTCGTGTTCTTAACTTGCTGTAATAACCCCGTGAACGGAGGGGGGCTCCCGCGGGTGAGGTTATCACGAATCATGTTGGCAATGGGGTGAGTGGGGCTGGAGCCCCGCAGGTATTGTTTACGGAGGTACTCATCCATCTGAGAGGCCACAATGAATTTGTGGTGAAGCAGAGGTCCCAACGCTATCTGCACGCGGTGAATAAAGGCTGACAAGTCCTCTCCTTCGTTTTAGTTGATTACATGGTACTTGGCCCATAGGGCCCCATCATCTTCTGCCACGCCATGGGCCTCTGTCAAAAATGCCACTATCATCCGGGAGGTTAAGGCAGGATGTTGGTCCCTGTGGATACTGACCAGAGTAGAACCTGGGGGTCTCAAACATTCCATGATGCGTTGGCGTTTGACAGCGTCGGTGCAGGACCATTCCTCCATTACACCCCAGGTGTGTTCTTTCCAAATTTCTATCCCGTCCACCCCCTTCGGAACGGACAGGGTTCCAGAGAAGGCCTTCAGTTTCCTGTAATTTTGAGAGTGCGAGGCCAGGGTTAGTGCTTCGACTAAGGGTGGTAAGCGTGGTGGGGGGGCCAGCTGGCCTATCTTTTCGATAAGTTTTTGCAACATATCCCTACACAGTCCTGCTTCTTCAGACGCACTGGAACCAGGACAACTGAATTCCGACCGGCAACTACCTGCGTCACATTCTGGGTAGTTGGCAGATACGGGTGTATGACAAGCTCCTCCAAGCACATCGGTGGGTATGTCCCTTAATGGGTAGACGAAGGGACTTCCGCCTGGTGGGGAATTGGGGAGCCGTAGATACTGGGGAGCGGTTGGCTCCAAAACAACTAAGTCTCTGCGACAGTCAACAAGCAGAGTATTCCACTTGGTGTCCTTGTCTATTAGGACATCCACCAGGCAGGCTTTAGAGAATCCTGGTAGTTGCCTTAGGGTAGTTTGTAATGTCTCTAAAGGTAAGGCCATAGGGACTTGATTCACGGCCACCACACGGCGGGCGGGCGTCTGCATCTGCCGCGCCCATTCGCTCACGCTCTGACGCGAGGGGAGAGTCATTCTGGTCAGAGGGCTGTATGAATTTGGAATCGGGGGCACCCCAGGTCTGATCTCAGCAGCGCCTCCAAATGTTGCCCTGCTTCCTGCTGAATACAGTGTGCTACCAATGCTGTCTAACCTGTTGGCTCGCAGGGCCTAAGCCTCTGCCACGGAGAGCCCTGGGCAATACATATGTGTACCGATAATCTCTTACCAAGTGCAGCGCCTCCACCTGTGATGGCTCCCAGCAGAGCGGGAGTGGTTCCTCACAGGACAATAATGCAATATTAAGCACACCGCATATAAAAGAAACAGTGACTTTACTAAAGGTAACCATAACCATGCATGTCATTCATGAAGTGTCCCTCTTTGGCGAGACACAGTACTAACGCATCTCGCAGGACGCGACCCCTCACCGTGTACCCACACCGTGTCCAATTCCCCCACACCACGACCCCACCCCCACAGTAAGGTATGTGTGTGTGACTGTGCAGCCACTTATGTACTGATTTATAGTTGGTGCACTTGTGGATGTTACCTGCCGAGCGCTTCAGCGCTCGGACCTGCAAACAGACATCGCAAAGGATCCGACGACGTAGGTCTTTCTGAGGCACCTTCCGGGGCGATCCCACCCGGTTGCCTGCTGCTGCTGCTGCTGAAGAGGTCTGATCCCAAACCTCTGTAATGGTACTGCGACAGTCTTTGGGTCTGGACACTGCTCTCTCTCTCTCTCTAATGTGACAGGTGCCTAGACTAGGGCCTGTCCCTGTATAAACTCCGCTAATTCTGACTCAGGGGGTAACTGGGCCGGGGGTATGAGGCCTAGTGTAGAGGCTACTTGCCTCTCTACATGCAGAGCTCCTTCTCCTTCCCCTTCCCAGTCTTCTCTGACTAACGTGCTCCCCTGCGCAACCTCCTAACTCTTCCTACCGCAAATCCTGTCGCCTATAGACTCCCTGGTGTCACCTGGTCTCGCTGAGGCTCCTGGGACTCGTAGTCCCCTGCGCTACGCCCCCTGCAATTGGCCCATACTTCGCGGGCTCCTACACTCCTACTGCGCATGCACAACCTTTCCTCGGTCGCTGTCGCCAACGGGCTCACTGCGCATGCACCAGTACTCAAATGGCGGCGCCCTATTGCTCGGGCCGCCGCGGAGCCTCCGGTGCTCCGGAGCGCTCCCTGCACACTCTGCAACCTTCCCTTATTCTCCCATTGCAGCGGAGATAAGGGTGAGCCTGGGGGACCTGGCTACACTGGTTTTTGGGGTCCAGTTGGTCACAGTTAATCCTCCTGTGACCCAGCACTCTTGCTAGAGCAGGAACACTGACAGGCATTTCCTTTCTGCCTTTTAAACCCTCAATCAGGAGTTCATTGAACCTGAAACTAGGGAGCACTGAGAGAGTTTAACTCTTCGCTCTCTCAAAGTGCCCTATGCATTTTGTCACACCAAGGGAACTTTCTTTATGGATAATGAATATGCAACCGGGACCATCTTTAAATTCTCAAGGGTAACCAGACAACAACAAAGCTGAATAGAGACACAACTTCAATTCTCACAATAATGCAATTTACATGATTAGATACATTAATACAACAGAAATTAAGAAAAATATCAATACGGGTTAACAGTAGAGGTGGGCGAAAGTGTCAAAGCATGGCCTGTTAATTATCACACAAAATGTTCTATTTCTTCGCAAACCTGCAAAAAATTCTCACACATTTTGTTATTTAAAAAAATCACGTGGAGCCATGCAATTCTGTCTCACCACTTAAGTTCACTTTGATTGACTTTATAAAGTTCGTGCAGAACCCAAAATATGGGTTTTACTGTGAAGGAGACAATTTCTTAATCCTGGCTATATTCTTTAAAATGAAAGAATAAGGATTTGCTCATGGCTGACACCTGATGTTTAAGTGTCAAGCCACAATGAAGGACAATTGCTTTCTGTCTATTTGATGGCTTTTCCCGATTATCCGTCTGTCCCTGCATATTGTGGATTATTTGGATTTATATCCTGCAGCAGCCTCAGTCGTGCTTACGGACTCTCGACACCCTGTGTGCCTTCAAGGATGCATGATTGTCTCTCCTGCCTCATTGCTTCAGTCCAAGGTTTTTGTAGCACCTTTTTTGAGGTTTTCCTCACTTCTGCATGTCTATTTGATGTCCTGATGGAGGTATGGCCTCCAAAACTGAACACAGTACTTTAGGTGAGCTCTCACTAATCTGCCAAACAAGCTTCAATAAAGACATACGTTGCCTAATATGCTTCTTTTTGTTGTTAATACTGTTCTCTATACAAACATGGGTTGTAAATGGGATAAAATAGTATTTTATTTATTATTTTTTTTTAAAAATGACCAGGAAATAATACATTGAGAGTTACAGTACTGTACCTCTCGTTTTCAAGTATGTCCTGGGCACAGAGTTATGATGACAATACATGGCTACATGAAATGAACAGAGGTTGTACATTCAATTTACTAACATTTCATGGACAGTTAGAGATAATATATGATTATGGGCAAATGTAAGGTTAGGCCTGCAATCTATTGTGTTCGAAGAGACCCTGCCCCAAGGAAATAACAATCTATAACAGTGGTTCCCAAACTTTTTCGGTTCAAGGCTCCCCAAGGCGATCAGGATTTTTCCGCGGCGCCCAAAGTAAAAACAAAGGTGTATATACATACCTAACAGTTGCAGTGCGCAGTTGGTGTCTCTCTCAGACACTCACACACTCTCAATCTCTGACCTCACTCTCTCTCTCTCAGACCTCACTCTCTCTCTCTCTCTCAAACCTCACTCTCTCTCTCTCTCTCAGACCTCACTCTCTCTCTCTCAGACCTCACTCTCTCAGACCTCACTCTCTCTCTCAGACCTCACTCTCTCTCTCTCAGACCTCACTCTCCCTCTCAGACCTCACTCTCTCTCTCAGACCTCACTCTCTCTCAGACCTCACTTTCTCTCTCAGACCTCACTCTCTCTCTCAGACCTCACTCTCTCTCTCAGACCTCTCTCTCTCTCAGACCTCTCTCTCAGACCTCTCTCTCAGACCTCTCTCTCTCCTCTCTCTCTATATCTCTACTCTCTCTTGTCTCTCTATCCGCTTAAGACCTCTCTCTCGCTTCTCAGACTTCTATCGATCTAGACCTCGCTCTTATCAGGACATCTCTCTCTTCAGACCTCTCTCTCTCTCAAGACCTCTCTCTCTCTACTTCTCAGACCTCTCTCTATCTACCTCTCAGACCTCTCTCTTCATCTCAGACCTCTCTCTCAGACTCTCTATCCTCTCAGACCTCTCTCTCTCTCAGACCCTCCTCCAGACTCTCCTCCAGACCTCCCCTCTCTCTCAGACCTCTCTCTCTCTCACCTCTCTCTCTCTCTCAGACCTCAGACCTCATCTATCTTAGAGCCTCACTCTTCTCTCAGACCTCTCTTCTCTCTTCTCTCTCAGACCATCTCTACTCAGGACTCTCTACTCTCAGACCTCTCTCTCTCCTCACCATATCAGATCCTAGGCTCTCATCACTCTCTCAGTCTACTCTTCTCTCTCAACTAATGCTCAGACCTCTCTCTCTCACTTGCTCAGACCTCTCTCTCACTCGCTCAGACCTCTCTCACTCTCTCAGACCTCTCTCACTCTCTCAGACCTCTCTCTCTCTCACATACCTCTCTCTCTCACTCCTCTCTCTCTCTCACATACCTCTCTCTCTCCTCTCTTCGCAGTTACCTCTCTTGCAGACCATCAGCACTACCTCTCTTCGCACAGACAGACTGGACAACTCTCCTCTAAACCAGACAGACGACACTCTCTCTCACACAGGACATTTACAGACAAGGCACACTCTCTCTCAACAGACAGACGACACTTTCTCACAGACCCAGACGGACACTTTCTCACGACAGAGGGAACTCTAACACGACAGATGGACACTCTCACAGACAGATGGACACTCTCTCACAGACAGACGGCCTTTCACAAATGGCTCTCTCTCAAGACAGGATGGGACACACTACTCTCACAGACAGACGGACCCTCTCTCTCACAACATGCTCTACTCAGCGGACACTCTACTCTCTCAAAGTTCTCTCAAGACCTCCATCTCTTCAGACAGACACTCTCACTCTCTCAGAGAATGATCTCCTGCACTCACTCTCTAACAGATTCTTCGACAGACACCTCACTCCTCTCTCAGAATGGACACCTCACTCTCTCAAGACAGAACACTCACTCTCTCAGCACAGACACTCTCACTCTCTCAGACAGACACTCTCACTCTCTCAGACAGACACTCTGCACCCTCGCGGCACCACTTCAGATAGACACTTCACCTCCAGAAAGAACGCTTAACTCTCTCAGACCAGACAACTCACTCTCTCAGCGACACTCGAACTCTCCGACAGACACTCTGCACTCTCTAGACACTCTCACTCTTCAGGACAGAGATCTCTCTCACGCTACTCAGACACACTCCTCATCTCACTGTCTCAGACACACTCTCTATCACTCTCTCAGACACACACACCTCTCTCTCCTCCACTCTCTGAACAGAACTCCACATCTCTCAGACAGGACACTCTCACTCTCTCAAGACCGACACTACCTCTTCAGACAGACACTCACTCTCAGACAGACTCTCATCTCTCTCAGGACAGACACTCTCACTAGCACTCTCGACACTCTCACTCTCTCAGACATCCTATCACCTCTCAGACAGATTCTCTTCACGCTCTCAGACAGGGACACTTTCACTCTCAGACAGAATCTCACTCTCTAGACAGACCTCTCACCTCTCTCTCAGACTCCTCTTCTCAGACCTCTCTCTCTCTTAGATCTATCTCCAGACCTCTCTCTCTCTCAGACCTCTCTCTCTCTCTCTTCTCTCTCAGACCTCTCCTCTCAGACTCTCTCTACTCAGAACCTCTCCTCTCTACTCTCTCAGCCTAGCTCTCTCTCTCAGACCTCTCTCTCTACTCTCTCAGACCTACTCTCTCTCACTTGCCTCAGACTCTCTCTCCGAGACTCCTCTCGCTCAGACTCTCTCACTCTCTCAGACCTATCCTCTCACATACCTCTCTCTCCTCACCTCTCTCTCTATCACCATACCTCTCTCACTCTCTCTTCACTCTCCTGACCTCACTCTCTCTCTGTCAGACACAGACAGACGGACACTTCTTCACGACAGACGGACCTCGCTCTCACAGACAGACGAGACACTCTCTCTCAAGACGAGGACACTCTTCTCACAGAAGACGGACACTTTCTCACAGACAGAGGGACACTCTCACAGACAGATGGACACCTTACAGACAGATGGACACTCTCTCTCACAGACAAGATGGACACTCTCTCTAACAGAGGACAGAATGGACACACTCTCTCACAGACAAGACTCGGACACTCTCTCTCACAGACCGACGGACACTCTCTCACAGACGACACTCTCACTCTCTCAGACGGAACTCTCACTCTCAGAAACACTCTCACTCTTCAGACAGACACTCTCACTCTCAACAGGACACTCTCACTCTCTCAGACAGACTCACCATCAGAGACAACTCTCTCTCAGAAGACACTCACCTCTCAGACAGACACATCTCACTCTCTCAGACAAGACACTCTCACTCTCTCAGACAGACATCTCACTCTAACACTTCCATCCTCAGATAGACACTCCACTCTCGACAGACGCTAAATCCTCAGACAGAACCACCTCACTCTCTCAGACAGACACTCTAACTCTCAGACAGACACTCTCACTCTCTAAGACACTCTCACCTCGTCAGACAGCCTCTCACGCTTCAGACACACACTCTCTACTCTCTCAGACACCACTCTCTCTCACTATCTCAGACACACACACATCTCTCTCACTCTCACTCTTCAGACAGACAACTCTCAACTCTCTCAGACAGACAACTCTCACTCTTAGACAGACACTCCTATCAAGAAGCTACACTCTCTCCGAAGACACTCTCACTCTCTCAGACAGACCCACTCTCAACTCTCTCAGGACAGACACTCTAATCTCTCAGCAGACAGACCCTCTCACTCTCTCAGACAGACACTCTCACTCTCTCAGACACTCTCACTCTCTCAGACACTCTCACTCTCTCAGACAGATTCTCTCACGCTCTCAGACAGACACTTTCACTCTCTCAGACAGACACTCTCACTCTCTCAGACAGACACTCTCACTCTCTCGACAGAACTCTCCTCAGACAGACACTCTCCTCTCTCAGACAGACACTCTCATCTCTCACTCATTGACAGACACTCTCACTCTCTCAGACAGACACTCTCACTCTCTCAGACAGACACGCTCACTCTCTCTAGACAGACACTCACTCCTCTCAGGACAGACACTCTCACTCTCTCAGACAGAACACTCTCACTCTCTCAGACAGACACTCTCAATCTCTCAGACAGACACTCTCACTCTTCAGACCAGACACGCTCCTATCTCAGACAGACACGCCACTCTCTCAGGCAGGACAGCTCACTCTCTCAGACAGACACTCTCACTCTCTCAGACAGACACTCTCACTCTCTCAAACAGACACTCTCACTCTCTAGACAGACACTCTCATCCCATCAGACAGATACTCTCACCTCAGACAGACATCACCTCGACACTCTCACCTCTCAGACAGACACTCTCACTCTCTCAGACAGGACACCACTTCAGGACACATCTCACTCTTAGACAGACACACTCACTCTGCTCAGACAGACACTCTCACTCTCTCAGCCACGCGAACACTCACTCTCTAGACAGACACTCACTCGCTCAGACAGACACACTCACTCTCTCAGACAGACACTCTCACTCTCTCAGACAGGACACTCTAACTCTCTCAGACCAGACACTCTCACTCTCAGACAGACACTCTCACTCTCAGACATCCATCTCTACGACCTCTCTACCTCAGACACACTCTCCTCAGACACTCTCCTCACTCTTCAGACACCCTCTCTTCTCCTCTCCTCGACACACTCTCTCTCTCTCACTCTCTCAGACAGACACTCTCACTCTCTAGAAGACACTCTCACTCTCTCAGACAGACATCCACTCTCAGCAGACAATTCTCACTCTCTCAGACAGACACTCACTCTCTCAGAACTCTCACTACTCAGACACACTCTCTCCACGCTCTCAGACCACTTCCACTCTCTAGAACTCTCGCACTCTCTCAGACACCTACCTCTCTCTCACTTCTCTCAGACACAAACACTCTCTCTGTCACTCTCTCAGACAGACACTCTCACCTCTCAGACAGGACTCACTACACTCTCTCAGACAGACACTCACTCTCTAGACAGACACTCACTCTCTAAGACAGACACTCTCACTCTCTCGACAGACATCTCACTCTAACAGACACTCATCTCTCAGACAGACACTCTCACTCTCTCAGAAAGACACTCTCACTATCTCAGACACCTCACCTCTAGACACTCATTCTGACAATACTCTCACACTCTCAGACACATCTCTCAGACCACACTCTCACTCTCTAGACAGACACTTCACTCTCAGACAGAACCTCCTCTGCAGCCACAGAACACCTCTCACTCTCTCAGACAGACACTCTCACTCTCTCAGACAGACAGACACTCTCACTCTCTCAGACAGACACTCTCACTCTCTCAGACAGACTTCACTCTCGACAACTCTCTCCGACAGACACTCTCATCCTCAGACAGACATTCACTCTCTCAGACAGACGCTCACACTCTCTCAGACAGACACGCTAACTCTTCAGCAGAACGCTCACTCTCTCAGACAGACACGCTCACTCTCTCAGACAGACACTCTCACTCTCTCAGACAGACACTTCACTCTCTCAGAAGATACTCTCAATCCTCAGACAGACACTCTCACTCATCAGCAGACATCTCCACTCTCTCAGACAGACACTACTCACTCTCTCAGACAGACACTCTCCTCTCTCAGACGACACTCTCACTCTCAGACAGACACTCTCACTCTCTCTCACAGATGCTCTAACTCTCTCAGACAGACACTCTCACTCTCTCAGACAGACACTCTCACTCTCTCAGACACTCTCACTCTCTCAGACAGACTCTCTCACGCTCTCAGACACACTCTCTCTCTCACTCTCTCAGACACACACACTCTCTCTCACTCTCTCAGACACACACACTCTCTCTCTCTCTCTCAGACCACACTTCTCTCTTACTCTCTCAGAAGGACACTCTACACTATCAAAGACACTCATCTCTCAGGACAGACACTCTCACTCTTCTCAGACAGCACTCACACCTCTCAGACAGACCCTCACTCTCTCAGAAAGACTCCTCACATTCGACACACTCTCTCTCACTCTCTCAGACAACTCTCTCTCACTCTCTCAGACACACTTTCTCTCTTCTCTCAGACACTCTCTCATCACTTCTCTCAGACACACTCTCTCTCTCTCACATTCTCAGACACACTCTCTCTCTCGCACTCTCTCAGACACACTCTCTTCTCTCTCTCTCACTCTCTCAGACACACTCTCTCTCACTCTCTCAGACACAACTTCGCAGGGAGGGAGGAAAGGCAGGAGATCGTGCAGGCAGCTCCCTGCACACAAACACACACACACAGATACACACATTGGAGAGCAGTAGAGAGCAGTGACAGCGACGGATGTGAGTGACTGGGGGGAGGAGGGTGGGGGGGAAAGGCATGCGATCCGTGCAGGCGCTCCCTGCACACAGTCACTGGACAGGCAAAAGTACACACCTCTCCCTCCCCCCCACTTCTCCTATCACTCCCCTACCTTCTCCTATCACCCGGGGCAGAAGGGGAGGGAACCAACGCAGACAGAGGAGGCAGGAGCGGGAGGCAGACACACACACTCACCGTGTGCTCTGCACAAAGCGGAAGCCCCACCCCGGCTTCCTCTCTGCCTGCAGCCAATCCCTGCGGCCGGCCTGCATGAAGCAGTGATGGTGGGGAGGGATGGGGGGGAGGCTAATCGCGGCCCACCCCTTTAGGCAAGCCACGGCACACCGCAGGTGCCACGGCGCAAGATTGGGAAACACTGATCTATAAGAAGGGCAAGTGGAAACATACTGTAGGATACAGGAGATGAGAAGGTTGGTGTTTTCGGATGTAACATCCAAATGGATGAACCCTATCCTTCACAACCTACAGTTTGCTTTCTAAAACAAGGTGAAACATATGTAGGGCAAGCTAAGCGTTACCACCTAGTACGCTGGCTATATCGGAGAGGTCTGTTGCCTATTCTTTCAGAGTGTTTCGGAGAACTTCATTAGGAAGCACAAAACTCTGACTACTCCCTAACTATTATGGTTCATGGTTACAGTACAAGACACATACTTTGTGATTTGCACAAATGCTAGTGTTACACATGACAGACCCACAGGCTCACTAAATATTGAACCTGACGGTCTGGCACAAATGTGTATGTATACCTGATCATTACTGTATCTACTTGTCAAACACAGCGTACATATCATTCAGGTTACACCCCTCTCACTACCATCTAGGAGTAGGGTTCTACTATGACAGAATATTGTAGCTAATCACTACACACTCTAGTATAATATATAGTGGTGGGACACTCAATTGACATAGTGGTTTTTGTTCTACACTGTCTATTCTATTAGGTACAAAGTTCACCTCTCCGTTTTTATTCATTATTTAATTACTTTGGTTCACATACTGCTGCATAAACAAATTCTAACTGTTTACTAATAAATATTAAGTTTAACATAGATATAGGTGATCTCTAGTGCGGCGTACAGGGAGCTTTTCTTTATCTTTTTGATCAACATTAACCTTTCCTGCCCGCACCACTTATACACTTTATTGCAGTTTTTGTTCCTATATCACACAGGTTATATCATTAGGTTTTTTCCCCTTTCACATTAGTATAGTGCAAGGTGCACACATTATGACTTTAGTCATTCCACTCCCCTCTGTAATAACAAAACAAGATGCATTTCCGGATATGTGGGTACTGTATAACTCACTTAACAAAATGAATAAAGAAAAATGTATTTATATTATTTTACATTAATTACCTAAAAAGTGATGAGATTTGTTTATCTACTCAAAGTGTTCATATATTCCCAAACTCAAGTCTAATCTACTATAAGTACTTTGAATTACACTGTAGACTGATTCTAATACAACAGGTCCAACAATAAATTTTGTCTATACTGTGGACATTTTGAGAAGTCAGCTGGATATTATTAAATTATATGGATATACAGGTTGTATGATGAGTTTAACTGTAATATAATGATGATTTCAGACATTGTGTACGTGAAATGTAGGGTTTGTATGCCAAAGATAGCGCTTGATGCTAATAGGTTGATATTATGACTCTATTTTACTTTTTTGGTCAAAGAGAATGAATCCTTCAACTCTAAACATTGATAGTACTGTGTAATAGGGTCATCATCTCCAAGACAGCTACATGGAAAATATAAAGTACATGTCATAATTCCAACTTTAGGTAACTTTATGTTTTTGTGAATAATAGACACATACAAGGACAAAGTACAATGCCTTCAGAGTCCATAGAAATATTACACATTAAAGTTTGGCAAAACCAATCTGTCTACTGTAGTTATTAAACGACAATACACATCGGGCCCCCTTAAAGAAGTCACGCGCCCCTCACACGACTGCGCACAAGAGTGAGCACAAATACCGAGGAGACGGCGGGAACAGCGGGAGTTGACCGTGTCTGTCCCCACCGCGAGCTACCCCCGCAAGTAAGATTACTCGCGTATAGCGAAATTGCCGGCCCGCAATATGACGGCAAATGAAGAGGAAAGATGGTTTTTCACCAAACGATAACAATGGGTAGACACCATATAACTTGTTGGCATTAGTAGGAGAGTGACCACAGAACAGGCGCGTAAAGATTACAGGCCATTTGAATGTATTTGAACACAATATCAAAAGAACACAAGGTTAGAAGAAGATGACTATAAGAACGCGGAGGGTTATGAGCGTGATGCGGGGTCAGCCACGAAGAGGGGAACGCCAGAAAAAGCGCGTGTCGGCACGAGCACGAAAAGAAGGCAAACTGGTAGCTGTGGAAAGGTCAAGAAGTCCAAGAGCACCGGAATGAAGGACGGCGAAGAGAGCAACACAATGAGAGAGAAGAGGGCAGAATATTGGACAGCCGAAGAAAATTATTTCTAGAACATGGAGGCTGAGCAATACCGGAGGCTTGACAATGCCTTGCTGTTTTTTAATGTATATCTTTGTTTTTGTGCTCCATACAGTCACCAACAATTAGATTTGGCCAGTGGTAAGTACGTAAACCATGCCGTCAAGCCACATTTTCTATGGATGTCCCTGACAGAAAAAACAGGACTGGCGCTGAACTGGGTCTTTCTAGGAAAAGAAACGAAGGGTAGACACGCCAGATGCAACAGCATAACCATTGAGTAGTGAAGAGGAGAAAAAAGGGGTGGATGCGATGGTAGGTGAAGGATAAAGATGTGGTCAGTGGGTTAGGTATCGGAGTCTTTGACACTTATCACTGTAACTAACAACAAGGGTGCGTATCAAACGCGACAAGGGGATGTTTATTCAGAGAATCTGTTATGTGCACCAGAAAACAGGGCAGAGAGTGACTGTTTCAGACGAAATCACAAAACTGGATTGCATATGGGCAAAGCAACGCAGACTCGCGGTTCAGAGAAACCGAAAAAAAAGATGACAGTGGTGTGCATAGACTAAATAACCAGATGATGTCAAATCCACAAAAACGAGGAAGTACATCCAAACGGAGCAACCAAAAAGTGAGAAAGGAGGATAGTCCTGATGCTAGCATGATCATGTAGGCACTGAAGCGCAAGTATTGGACAAACCAAACGGGAGGACATTACTGCACACAAGAAACATATTGCGGTCTGACAACACAAAAAAGTTGTCCCATTGATGAATCCAGTTTAAACACTCTGATATAGTCACATTCAGCAGATTCTAAGAGGTAATATAGTATGATACCAAAACATAGTGTGACCAAAAATGTAAGTGTCAATGAAAATCACTGTGACTGCAGGTAGGAATTACAAACTGTGGAACGCCAAAAGTAGGGAACGTAATATAAAAGGACTAGGGAACAAAACTATTTATAGTTTAAGTAACAAACACAAAACGATCTACAAACGATCCTTCCATTGGATGATAAAGCAACATCTTGACACGCAATCTTCGCTGTCAGAACGTAAAAAGCCTGCCTTCGCGGAGCCGTGGGAAGACACCATACAGCTCTTATTGACGTGGAGGTAAGGTATAACAGAACGCAGAGATCTATAGCAGAAGAGGATTAGTAAAAAATATGGTCACCCGGAATGAACCTGTAGTTTTGTTCTGTACACAGGTATGTTTAAAAGGCTAATGGAAAAAACGATGTTACAGAGTAAAACACAAATGGATATAATGGAATCATAACGGTGCTGGGTTTTCCATAGGGAATAATTGGCACATAATAAAAAAGCAACATGGAAAAGGATACAACAACCCATCATGTCAGTGTTTGATCTAGAATTTATCTTAAAACAAGTGGAGGTTTTCTAATTAAATAATGTATTGTGATTTATGTAAATAAAAACATTCAACCGTCAGCCAAACAACAATAACAGCAACCCCCCGCCCATTAACGTACGCCACCAATGGGACCGGGGGAGCCAGGTATGTCAAGTGAAAGAAAATGTACTTAGTGAAGCACTGACATGGTTTTTAATATAGATTGCATGTACTTGTACTGCAATTGTCTATACGTGAAAACTTGATGTAAATAACGCATTTGTAACGGCTCTATCGGTCTCCCCAAGCCTTTTCGGCACAGCCTCGGTACAGGTGGAGCGGTATTGCTGTCAGGCAAGCTTGCTGAGCAGGCGCATGCGTGAGCTGGCGTTTGTGACTTGGCGATATGGTCCTTACTCGCACAGTGTGTAACTTGAAGTGAGTTTCCTTAAAACCGGGGTAATGCTCGTAATAGGTACACAGTCTTCTCATAAATAAATTATTGGGGTCATAAAAGTCTTTAAGAAAAAAAAGGGATAATTACTCTTACTCGATTCCCATTCCTATCCTTTTTCATTAGGCTTAGAGTAGTGTGGATTTAATAATTTTACCTATAACCAGATCTGTGCAACACAACCCGAACCTTCCAGCTAGATAATCACATATACAGTACTGTACTCGTTTGTCCAAGAAGATATTCCCAGTAGCAAAAAAATGAGTACATACATATAGTATTTCAGTGTTCATGTGCTCATACTGTGAGATTAGCAGTTACAGTACAAGCAGCACTCATCTGGTTCCCATACTAGAAGGCTGCTATTCGTACCATTATGTCATTAAACAAGTAGGACACTAGATTGTTTGTATATCCTGTGATATGTACAAGATTGTTGTAAAAAAGTCCATGCCCTATTTCGTACAACTTAGAGATAGTTGAAAATGTATATATATCTGTATATACCAGTACAGGTGCGATAGGTGTTCAATTGTGAGTGGCTTCTCAAAGTCAAGTGAAAATGGTTACTTTTGTGTTATCCATTGTGCATTTTATTTAAATGTTGTAAGGAACTTTTTAAAGTGCTCCTTCTACAACCTGTACTCACAGTGCTGAATTTCAGCAGTGAAAATGAGATGATTTTATTGATCTGTAATTAAATGAAAATGCAGGAAAATTTTGTATTTGCTCTTCCGTTGATAACACCACTTTTAGTCCTTTCCCCGCCTGAGACCCCCCCGCCATTTCGCCTTTCCCCCCACCCAAGGTTCAATACTTGCCTCTTCCCCACACCTACTCAGTCTACAATCACGGAACTCGTGACTGTTAATGCCCCCCCTCCGCCACCCAGCTCACCCCCCTGAGGTGCCTCGGGCTCTTCCATCCAACACCGTCCCTACCCCCTCTCTATGCTTCGTTTGACACCGCGCCCCCCCCCCCCTTTTTCCTGTGGACTTTTCTACCGCTAGCATATTTCTCCCACGCCGTAGCCCATGGTTTCTTCTTTCGATACCCCCCCTGGTTTCCTCCCCTTTTCCGCAGATCCCCTTCCTAACGTTACATCCGATTTCCCTCTCATGAGCACTGTGTGCCTTTCCCTTGAATCCTCGCCTTTTCTACCCCTCATTCATACCTCCCCCTACCTTTCGATTGTCCCTTACTCGCCCTTTACCCCTTTTTTTTTCATATATGTCCCTGTTCCCGCCTTTGTTTTTTTCCCCCCCCCCCCTTTCTCCCAATCCTTTCTTTTTTTTGCCGCTTTCCCCCTCACCCGTTCGCCCGCTTTTCACTTTCCTTGTCTACCTTATCTTAGAAATGGGTATAATTTTTTCCTCCCCTTCCCGTTTTCTATTCACCACCTTTTATGTATTTGTTGATACACACCCCCCCTACCCCTTTATTTGTGTATGGAGCTACCCCATCTGTCCCGCACTCATATATGATGGGTGCCCATTTTTAAATGTTCTGGTGTATTTGTAGAGAGGGACCTTTCGTGGCTTCCGATATATGGCGGGGTAAAATGAGTTTCGAGCTGGAATTTCCCTTCCTCTACCCGGGGTTGTTGAAAAAGGGGCTTACGCGTTTTTGTTTCCTTATCTGACCGAACACCATTCCCACGCCTCCGCCATTCCCCTTCAATGCGTTTTGACCTTCCCCGCCATCCGCTTTTATACCCCCCCCCAACGTTCCTACGGGATCTTTCCCCCTTTTCCATCAGGCCTCATATCTCAATCCTCAGGACCCCTTCTCAATTCCTCTCCCTCCCTACAGCGGGAAGCAATCTCGCTACCCCCCCCATGTATCTCCGGTTTCTCCTTCCCTCCCTCATTTCTTCTTCATTTCATCTTTTTTGTTTCCTTCCCTTGTGGTTACGTCATTTTCTTTTTTGTTACGTGCGTGACATAATGGGATTGCCCCCCCCCTTCACCCCCTCCCGCCCCGAACTGCTGGCCAGTTCACTACTCTGCTACTTAGGAAAGTGAGATCTACTTTATTCTTCTCAGCTGCCTTGTTTTCATTTGCTTTCGCTTCCACCTTGCTGATGGTTGTCCTGTGTGCCAGAATGGGGGACCATAATTAAGTATGGAATGTGCATCAATCTTTCTTAGAATCAGCAATTCATACAAACTTGTATTTATATATGTGGGAGTAAGATGAGTACATTGCGCATTTTAATTAAGCATAATTACTGCATATAATTGTCTAAGAAGAATTTTTAATGATAACATAGGATGCTTAATGAAAACCCAAAGTTTTTGCCACCCACAAGCACTGGAGAAAAGTTTTAATGCTACAATACCCCACACAAAACTTGGCCCAATTTTTTAACCCAAACAAAACATTGTGATCTTACAGAGACAACCAAAAGCATGTACAGTAGGTCTACATTTTGCTCAATTAGGTTTCTGTGCGGCCACTGCTCGAAGTCACATCCCTTCCATTACTGAGATTGTTGCAAGCCCCTTTTGTATGTACAATCGGAGCATGGTTACACATCACGTTGTCCAAAAGCCTCCCTAAGAATGTCAGTGCAAAATATCTCAGAACCACACCATACAAACCTATATGTGAAAAGTAGCCTAACGGCAGCTGACACAGCATTACCCTGTGTGTTGCATCGGCAAGAAGAGCAGATTACCATTACAATGTTAACTACTGTATTCATACTGATACATTTGCTAACGCCTTGCTCTGAATTTACATGTGTATATATGGTCGTCTAATGCAGTTATGTTACTCAAGTATATTAGGCATGGGATTAGTCACTTATCGTTTATCCTGTCTTGGTGTTGTTGTTAGCCTGTGTTTGTTGATGGTTAGGGTCTGAGCGGGACGGGTACCATAGAGGTCGTGCAAATCATAGGGAAATGGGCCACTCGGAGGCGGTTCTCCCCGAACCGTTGATCCCCTCCTCCCCTTACCTTTTTACGTTGTTATTTTCCCCTCTTTTCTCCCCCCCTTTTTCTTTTCCTCCCTCCCATATTATTAACTTTCCTTCACCTTGTTTTCCCCATCCCTTTACCTCCTTTTTAACTCTTTTCCCCTTAGTCTTCTATTACATACACCTGTAGTAGATGTAGCTTTACTTAAACTTAGCTTCACTTATCGTGTCCAACATCTACTTTGTGTGCAATCAGTTTTTAGGATCTAGCAGTATTTTGCATATCAAATGTGTATTAGCAGATTTTCTGTTTTTATTGCTTTGAGTGACTGGTCTAGTGTTGTTCTATTTGAAAGTGTTATATTTGCAAAAGTCGGGATCACATGAACCCTTACATCCAAAACCTATGCCCAAACTAGGTGTACTTAACAAGGAACAATCCTCCCTAAGTTCTGCTTATCAGAAAGTGTATGCACCAGCTAGTGCTATGCCAATTATCGACTGATGGGGACCTAGATATACGGCTCGGCAACCCCAAACCCACCTTTGGAAAACTTGATACCATTTACAATTCAATATTGCCATTTGTTCTCCAATGCAACACCCCAAGGACGTCACCACTCTGCGAAATGTTCAAAGAATACAGTAGATTGGCCACACTTAGTCAGTCTAAAGAGCAAACTTAATCTTCCTGTCTTGCCTTCAAAATATTTTGGGCAAGCTACTCGTCTATCTGAACAAGCTCCCTCACGCCACCACATGAAACACATCATCTGAGACAGACTCCCAAAGAACTGTTCATGAGTCACAGGTTCAGCCAAGGTTCCGGACGGCTCCTCCTTCTCTTCCCTGTGCACCTCACAAGTAGACTCTCACAGCCGCCATAGTCTAAATTCTTTCAAAATAAAGACTGTTCTCACATTTTAAACGTCTTGTTGTAACTGCTACATACGGTATATATTTATTATCTCTAACTGTGTATGCTAGCTCTTGTATATATGATATACCCTGTTACACTTATTAACGTTTATATAACCTGTAATATTTGTCATCTTAAACTATGCCCAGAAGATTACTTGAAAAACGGAGGTAGTACTCTCATCGTATTTCTTCCGGTAAACATTTCTCTACACTACCTAAACTACTAATATTGGACGGTTGACGAGGGTTCGAGACTGAGGCTAATGGATTAGCCACTGGCTGTGATATATAGATTTGCCGGTAGCCCCCTGTAACCAGCACAGGCTTATACATACTCTCCTCCCTGTGGTAATCCCTGTTAAGGGCATGCGCCATAGTAATCATGGTTTTCCCCCTTCCATGCCCTACCTTGGTGATAGATGCAGGCCCCCGACTTGCTGCAGGGCGTAGAGAGAGGGGGGTCTTGCTGACAATCATGAGAGGTGGGGCCTGACTCTATTAGCAGCCAGTTGCCTGTAAGTGACTTGGTTCTCATCCGGCTTCCTTGAGTCTGTTTGTCCGTGAGTTGGAGGAGTAGACCAGGCTCACGTCTTGGGAGCAAGACAAGAGAGAGAGAGAACTTGGCCTATTACATTTGGAGCGAGCCGACGAGTTCAGGCGGCGACTCAATGCCCCTCACCCCGATGAGGGGGGTGATGGGGATAAACATTCCATCCCCACCACAGTAGGAATACCCTCTGAGGTGGGCAGTGGGTGGTTATTGAGGGCCCACCACACTCCAATCCTGTCGGAGTGCACACTTTTGGAGGGAAGGAGAGGAGGAAAGGCCTGCTACAGATGGAATGGCGGCGTGTTCTGTGGAGATCTGCTGTTGTTGTTGAAGCGCAGCTTGTTGACTGCTCTCGCCCCGGGAAGCAGCTCGAGCAATAAAAGAGGAATTACCTTTTACTAAAGACTGTGTGTTATCTGGAAGCCCACCCGGGACCAGGGGCTATTCTTCTATACGGTCTCACCACATCCCGGAAGGTATAGGGAGGAGGCGCTTGCACCACCATAAAGATGGAGGCTAGACCACCCTAACAGAAGTCTGGTCCTGTGTCACCACCACCTCACACGCTGAGACTCAGGCCCCGCCTGTTCCACGCAAGGTGCCTCACCCCAGTACATGAGTAATCCGCCCCCAACCCACCCTAGAGAATGTCAGATGAGTCAGGGGGGGGATAAGGGTTACATAGAGATTAGTTATTTGGTTATAGCACCAACTATCCCAAAAAGTGTCTTACAGTGTGGAAACATATGGATAACTTTTAAAAAATGGGAAGTTGCATCATAAAATTAGGAAAGGAGCATTAAAACATGCTGTTTAAGCAGACACAAAATATAAGGTTTACCCACACTTTTTTAGGTTAATTAAAGATATAGAGATTTTTATGCGGGTTCCCTATACAAGTGTCAGAAGGCACAGCAAAAGCAGTGGAAAACTCATCATATGTTATGAGCACTGTTTCACCCCCCCCCACCCCCACCACCACCTCTGGGAGATCTTCCTAGCTACAGGTCTGTGTGGTGCTTGTTACCTGTGATGGGTTCAGAGAGAAGAGATGTAGCTTTCCGTCCGCGATGTTGTGGAACAGGACAAGCTTTTGGTGATCCTCAGAATCCTCCAAGTAGTGTCTCGGCACCTCCAGTCGCATATAAGTTTAAATTGAACCTAAGACGGGTCCCCCCAAACATACGGATATCTTTTCATCTCCTACCTAATTGACTTTTACTCAGGCATGCGGTATTTGAAAAGAGATCTTATTCTGCTTGCAACCACTGCAGATGTCATTAACAGTTATCCTTGTAGTGTAGAGAAAGGATATCAGATCTCGGAGGTACCGACCTTCTGATAATGTTGGAGGCTCGGAGCTTCTATTGATCTTGACTGCAAAACGAGCCACCAGAGGGACTGTTAGGCGTCCCCAACGAGGAGGGGCAGAATGAAATCTCCTTCTCCTGGCCTTGGAAGGCTCCTCTCTAAGTTTGGAGGGCATCCCCTAATGCAAAATGGGGAGGGCAGTAGGATCTGTCACCATATTGGATGCAACACAGACCCAGTGTCACCATCCATCCTGCCACTCAGGAAGGCTGCTGAGTTGGGGGGGGGGGTAAACCCCCCAATGGTACATGTCACTACTGCCTAAGCTACTAGGGATGACATGACAGGAAGATCCAGATAATAGTCTGGAACCAGTCCATTGCGATAATGTACTTCATATGTGGCAGCTCATATAAAAAGGTAAAAAATAATAAAAGTAGGCCATGATGTGATTAAATTGTAATATGTCAGCGGAACCTGACGAAGCCAATTGTTTGGCGAAATGCCATAGTTCCCTGCCGGTGGCTTGTAATTTTGACCGAGCAACCACCGTCTCATACGAGACCTCGGCGACCGGGTCCCGCAGTTGACGCGCTGACGAGAGCTCACCGTGGAGCAGAGGACTTGCCAGAATATGCGGCTCTCTGGTATTTTAAGTGTGAGTGTTATTATTTTTTACTGCGATCATTAAACTACATTGAATTATTACTGGGCTTGCCCATTTTCTTACTTTGGGACTCAACAAACTGGGAGGCGCATCCACTCACAATACCCCTACTTGGTCCCAAACTGGTTGATCAACGAGGAGAGGGTCTATATATATGACCCTAAAGACCCCCATCATGTTGAAGTGGCTCACACATGGCCGTGGTGAGAGTCCCTGGTTTTAAATATATATTTAGTGTCACCCCCGCACATGGTGGTATTTATCCTTTCAGTTCAGTGGGATAATCCCTGTTTTCGTCAAGTATTGATATTTGATATTTCATCTGTCTTTTATTTGAGATCTATCCTGGACATTCTTGCGCTGACCATAAACCTACCGATGTCATGGCTGCACTGCCAGTTTTTGTACATAGGGCCAAACATTCAATTACACAGGTGGGGGGTATCGATAAAAATCAAGCAAGTGCTGAACTGCGAGTTCAAAGTACGTAGTGTATTTTAAGCCAAATGCCCCTGTGGGTCTATATTATCATCGGTTTTAGACTATTAGGAGGTTGAAAGAGCGGAGGCACCATCATCGCTTACTATCAGGAAGGCGCCTACAGTAATCCCCGGGATGGGGAGATAGAGGCAAAGCTCCTGTTACAAAAAAAGACAGTGAGCTAGGCTGATTTTTAGCTGATAACTGTTGTCAACCCTGTGGCCTCAATGAGGACTTGAAGTTGAGATGCTTCCTATGAATATGTTTTTTTCTCTAAAGGCATGTACTTTCCTGCGTCTGATTCATCTAGTTTTTAATGTTCACTGTGCATGATTTTATGTCACACCTCTGTTATCTGTATTCCTTCCACTGTCTCACCTGGGGTTTATGCTGGTCCGTTTTTCTCTCTTCAAATAGCACCCTTTCCTTAGTAATGTAATTTAACAGTGGTTTGCTTTATGAGGAACATGTTTCGAGTCGCTCGTGTTGGGAATGGTAATTTGAGGTTTGAGTGGGGTATGGGACAGAGTTTAAACCAATTATCAGTTACTCTGTGTGCTTGTCTGGTGACGGAGGGAATAAAATCCTGTGTAGGCCGTTGGTTTTGTTTACATTCGGCCCCCGCACATGCGCATAGCTGTTAGCCTAGGCATCAGGAGGGACGATTTTGCTATGTTGCGTGTCAATGCGCGGTGGCTATTTTGTTTATTGTCCCATGGTAGCCTACCACATGTGCTGATTGGTTAGATAAAGCCATCCCCATTGCCCGCAGCAGTGTGGAGTGGTGGGAGTGCAGTGGTTGTATGTGTGTTCTGTCTGGTCTTCGCATCTTTTTTGCTTGCAGCTGCCTTAACATGGCACTTCTGGCTCTCTCATTGTGGTGAGTGCCTCAAAAATTCCAAGTTCTCAGAAAAGAACGTAGCGTGGCATATGGAATTTATGCCGAATTTGGTTCCAAGAGGATTACGGGCTAAGTCCCGGGCACGGGGTAAAACTCTTCCCAAAGAGTTCCCTCCTGACCTAGGAAAGTCTTATTTCAAAAACCCCCGCCCCAAAGTAAGTGTGTCTTTCTGTTCCTGTATTTTGTGTTCATTGTGTGTAGCGAATATTTATTGCCCCGAATACATACAATTTATTCTCATAACCTGTTTTTTGCTCAATGATGATCCCAGTAAAAAGGTGTATAAACTGGCTCTCCCGTACAGGCTTATTTACACTTTGTTACGGGTACACTAGCAGTGGTTAAACCGGACCGCCAGCACTTCATGGTCACTACCCGACACAATAGAGAATCTTGGGAGAGGGAGTGGCTCAGCAGTTAGTAAAGACACTGTACTGGACTGAGAGGTTTGAAGCAGGGGATGCTGGTTAAATTCCTGGTGTCGGGCTCCTTGAAACATAGATTTGTAAGCTCATGGGGCAGGGACTCTGCCTCGCAAAAATGTCTCTGCTGTAAGCATTCATAAAACTTAGCAGCGCTATACAAGAACATGATATTATTATTATCTCATATTTTTATGTATACTGGAAAAAGAAACAAGGGCGCTTGCCCAGGGTAAATCTTGTGTTTACATTTGTTTATCAAAAATAAAAGAAAATGCACAACTCTCAGTGTGCAAACCCTGCTGTGAAACGCGTTAGAGTGAATAGTACTTTTTGTCCATGTTTTTATAAATTTTTATAAACCCTTTGATTATAAATCCCACATTTTTCTATGTGAAGAAGCAGTGCACCGGTCCTTTCCTTATGGGAATTCCGTTTGGGTTGTTCACACGCTTGTCAGCTAGTCACAAGTTGTTTATAGTGTTATAAAGTCTCATTTATCTTGATGAACATCTGCATTTAGTAGATCATATACTAATAGACAGTGAGGCTGGAACTTCTATAGGTAGATTAAAGAAAGCCTACTCTCCACCTGGTGGATTTAACTTACTTGACAACGAACTGCCTTAGCAGTCGAATGGTTGGAAGATGTTGCAAGACCGCCCTGGTGCCTGTTTTGCATCCCTTCTGCTCCATGATTCCTACTGGGGTAGTACGAACCGTCTCCCCCATCTCCCCTGAGCACGGCAAATTGGCCTGTTATTGCTTGCCCTTATTGCTTGTACCTGTAACCCCGCTCTGTATACACTCTCTGAGACGTATTACTCACAGGACCTGGGACTAACTAACCATCGGCTGGCTAAAGTCAGTTACCATTATAACAACACAATGATAATCTGGCGATACCATATAAAGTTCTTATTATGAACTGCTGGTCCAGCGCTCTCTCGCTTTCTCACGCCAATCTTTTAGTTGCTCAGCGTTGCCATTTCCTGTCTGCTCTCAGAGGTCCTCGAGTCCACTCCTTGCCTGTACTTGGCGGCTTCTGGTGGTGCAGTGGCTTTGGGGACCTGCGTATCCCAGGAAATCACTCTTTGAACTAAGAAGCCTTGGGTCCTGCGACTTGGGACCTGTTCTGTGTTAGAGCCCTGCCTCCTGCTGAATACCATGCTTCTAACCTGTTGGCTCGCGCCTAAGCCTCAGCCAACGGAGAAGCGCCTGGCAATACTTGTGTACCGATAATCTCTTACAAGTGCCACCGCCTCCACCTGTGATGGCTCCCAGCAGAGCGGGGAGTCGGTTTCCTCCACCGGACATAATGCAATACTACGCACACAGCATATAAACGAAACAGTGACTTTACTAAAGGTGAACCATAACCAGCATTTCATTCATGAAGTCGTCCCTCTTTGGCGGTAACACCAGTAACTAACGCAATCTCGCAGACGCACCCCTCACCTGTGTACCACAACCGTGTCCAATCTCCCCACACCACCCCCGCAAAGTAATCGGTATGATGTGTGTGCTACGCAGCCACTTATGTACTGATTTATCAGTGTGGGCACTTGCTGGATGTTACCTTGCCGATTAGTCGCTCGGCTTGTTTCTCGTGGACCCTGCACAAACTATCTTCGCAAAGGATCCGACGACTAGTAGGTCTTTCGTGGCAACCTTCCGGGGCGTTCTCCACCCGCTTTTGCCTGCGCTGCTGCTGCTGCTGCTGAAGAGGTCTGATTCCAAACCTCGTAATGTATGCGACAGTCTCTTCGGTCTGGGACACTGCTCTCTCTCTCCTCTCTCTAATGTGACAGGTGCCTAGCGACTAGGCTGTCCCTGTGATTATACCTCCGCTAACTCTGACTCAGGGGTAACTGGGCCGGGGATATGAGGCCTAAGTGTAGAGGCCTACTTACCTCTCCTACACGCCAGTACCTCCTTTCCTTCACATCTTCTCTGACTACGCAGGCCTCCCTGCGCAACCCTCCAACAATATTCCGCTACCTGCAAAATCCTGTCGCGCCCTATAGGCTCCCTGTGTCACCTGAGTCTCGCTGCGGCTCCGGGACATCCGTAGTGTCCGCTGCGATACGCCCCCTGCAATTGGCCTATTATTTGCGGGCTCCTGACACTCCTACTGGCGCATGCACGACCTTTCCCTCAGTTGCCCCATCGTCAACGGGCTCACTGCGGCATGCGCCAGTACTCAAACAAATGGCGATGCCCTATTGCTTCGGGGACGCCGCGGAGCCTCCGGTGCTCCGGAGCGCTCCCTGCACACCTGCAACCTTCCCTTACTTCTCCGTACATTGCAGCGAGGAGATAAGGTGAGCCTGGGGGACCTGCTCATCCTCCCCCCCCCATGGAATCTACGTACCCGCTTGGAATTCATAACAATAACTGATTCAAACTAATGCACCGGTATATAAATAAAAAATGCAAGAAATCATATAACGATACATATCATCTCTTCTATAAGATTGTACATCTCAACTGAACATAATCATAACCGATCACCCTACTGCGAGCCCACTGCTGAGACTCAATTGAGGTGCTCCCCGAACTGATCATAGGTCTCCTCATTGTGAGGTTGTCTTGACGCTAGCTGACTCCTTCGGAGCTGTTCCTTTCTTGTTCTTTGTCCATCTCCTTCGGAGAATGACTGCTATCAGAGTCCTGAGGCTCAGCCTCTTTCCTTGAGGGGATCACCAGTCCCTGTACAGTCATTGGAAGGCCAACCAAACAGGACTCTGTGGGTCCAAGATGAATTCGCTCGTGGACCACGCATAGATGTTTGGTTACCGAGCCCTTTTACCCGCGCTCCTCCGGGAGATGCTCGTGGTTCGAGGGCCCTTTGGAGAGGGTCCATATTGGGGAATCGCTCCAGAGGCAGTACATTATCAGTCCCTCTAGTGCCCACTCAACCGGTGTTTTGTTTCCCCCGTCATGGAAAGCGGATATCTCTGGTTTCAATCCTCTCCCACCTGTGGGGATAGGCGCATTAATGGTTCCTATAATGCCAAACTTTACCCGCCCTCTGATCTTGATACGGTATTAGACGGGAGGACAGGCATCTGAGACTCTACTTCATAGATACCCTCTCGAACAATCGGTCGCTACAGATTATGTTCCCGTTGTATCCTCCCAAGTTGCGGAGAAGACAGATCTCACCGGGCTGATGTCCCGTTTTTGAACCTTGTGCGTCCATAGCGTCTTTATTTCCGCATTCAAATTTTTCCCATAGCTTCCTCAGCTTGCTGATAGGCACGTTGCAAATTCTCTGCAGCCCTCTTAACACATTTGAAATGTATGGCATGGTTGAACCTCCGTCGTGGAGGACCCTCACACCGTATATCACACGGTAGCGCGTGCTTCTCTCCCGGAACATCAGAGTAAGGAAGAAATCCAGTTAGATTCGTGTCTAGTGCAATTATAAGCGTTGTCCAAACGTTACTACGTGCGGCTCCACTCTGTCTTTTGCACCCCATTAGGGTGCCCTCAAACATGTTCCGAGTTAAGGTACGATGAACCGCTATTGGCGAGCATCTCCTTCAGGTGGTACGAATGGTCCGTGATTTAGTTATATTAAGAATCTTTAATGATCCCGTATTAATCTGTCTCAAAGTCTCTGCTTGATCAGAGTAGTCTGTGGGAGGCCGTAATACATGAAGTACTTGTCTTCCCAAGAACCTTGGCTAGTGATGGCTCTCTGGTCCTTGGTCGGAAAGGCTTGGGCGTGCATCGAGTATAATGGATCTGGAGAAAATCACCAAGAAAAAATAAAACGAATTACACTACCATTCCTCCGGCTATCCGCCAATGCAAAGGAAGTCCATAACCACTAGAGTCCATGGGGCCCGAGCTTTTCAGATGGCCCATTGGGGCTTGCCCTAGTGGAAGCGTTTTGCGTTGAATACCACTGCTGCATAATCGTCGACAATGCCGTTCCACTGCCGTCTCTCATTTTGCCAAAGAATCATCTCTCCACGAGTCCAAAAGTTTATCGAACGCTGACTGCTCATCATGTAATGAACCTTGGTACCAATGTGTGTAGACCTCTTAGGAGGACAGCTGTCATCTACTTGTGTTGGTTGATTATGGTAATCCACGACTTATACAGTAGATTAATACCCGTATTCAACTTGTCCGCTTCTCCATAAGGAGCGCACATCACTAGGGCCTATTTACGAACTGGTAACCGCACCATATCTCTCCAGGATATAATCTTGTCAGAGTAAGTGCATTCCGCTGCGGTCACAGGTAACGCAGCCGATGAGGCTTGGATGCACACCTAGAGAGTCGCCCTACTCTTAGTTCGGAGAACGCACTTGATCATCAACGATCGGCCAGCAGTCCAGCACATGGCCAGCATTCCCAAATCCAGGAAGTCTCTTTCCCATTGGTCATCGGAGGGGTGTGGCATCCACCCGGTCTTCTGGATAGAGCATCGCGTCCCACATTCAAAGGGCTCGGGTTGTTACTTCAGGTGAAGTTATAGTTGAAGAGCGCTGCCAACCAATGATGGCCAGCCACATCCAGTTTGGCCGAAGTCATAATGTACGGTAAGGGATATTGTGTCCGTCCGTACTTCGAAAGTAACTCCATAGAGGTAGTCCCGTGGAGCTTGCCACTTTAGGCCATTTTAAGGCGAGGAATTTGTACTTATGCCCGAATAGTGGTGTGTTCACTGTTGTCTCAGACTGCCGGCTGAATGTAGGCATACGGTCGAAGCCACCGCTGGGTCCCTTCTGATGTTAACACCGCACCAAGTTCGATGAGCCTAGCGTTCCACATGTAGGATAAGGCAAAAAGAGAAAAACACAAAAGCGCACCAAGATGAGAGAGAAATTTTAGATATTGTATTGCAACAAATAATAAAATAGTAACTTCATATAAAATTTCTTTAATCAATCCCCCGATTCTGGTGTCTATCACCGGAGGTAGGGGGGTCATCACATATGAAAGTATAAGGGTAATCTCAGTTCTGAGAGATCAGACCGCGCGCGTGGGGCTGTCTCTGTTCAACTCTCCTGTCCCTCCACGTGTGGTAGCGTGGTGCCGTGAGGTGTAGCGCGCATGTGAAGGAACCGGGGCCTTCAATAGTGTCCTTTAGCTGCCTGTCCGTCGTTTTGATAGCATAGAAACGACGGAATAAAGCAGGAACGGTACACTTGATGTACTGGGTGGTGTCATGGGTTGTCTCTGGATCCGCATAGGTAACACCAGGACAGCCGTCAAGTCTGTTTCTAGTCCAGGAAGGCCTTCACATGTAGGAATCCCTTGTCATCGAATGATTGCCAGGCAGATGGTCGCTTTTCGTCCGGTGTCCTACCGGATATATTTTAAGGAGGAACGTTGAGGGTTTGGCACGATGGGAATACCCTCCACAAGACCGATAGTATCGGCACAAACCCCAGGCAAAAAAGCCTCGCAGTTCTACAAAATTATCGGGTCGCGGCCAGTTATTACTACAGCTTCTATTTTGGCTGAGTCCCAGGTGGCTATTCCATCAGCGGACACGATATGTCCCAACATAGGTCACTGAAGTCCTACCGAAGTCGGCATTTGTCCAAGGACACCTTGAGTCCTTCTTTGGCGAGGCGGGTCAAGTACCTTCAAGGTCTTGTCTCAATGTGTCCTCCAAAGTTCTCCCAAAGACTATGATGTCGTCCAATATACAGAACAGGGCAAAAGAACATTCTCTTGGATCAGTCGCCCAATGTTTTTCCATTAGCGTATGAAGGTGGCGGGTGCCCACAAATGCCCTGCGGTCATACGGGTGAATTAATAGAAACCCCACACCACCATCCAAAACACTGTACCTTGACTCCCATTGAGGGCATTCAGGATCTCTTCTATGGCGGGGAGGTTACTGATCGGTAACCGTGCGATTATTCAACGTCCTATAAGTCCACACAACAGTCTCACAGTCCCTCTTCTTCCTCACACAGCTCCCTATTCTTGGAGTGTGGAGGGACACTTTTGTTTCTGAGCGAGAATGAGCAATAGATGTCGCCCGTGTTTCGGTTAAGCTTGTCTGTAATATAACCCGTGAACGTAGGGAGGCTCCCGCGGGGTGAGTTATCACGAATCATGTTGGCATGGGGTGAGTGGGGCGGAGCCCCGCAGGTATGTTTGAAGGAGGTACTCATCATCTGAGAGGCACAATTGAATTTGTGGTGAAGCAGACGGTCCCAACGCTATATCTGCAACCGGCGGTGAATAAGGCTGACAAGTATCCTCTCTTCGTTTTTAGTTGATACATGGTACTTGGCCAAGGTACCATCATTTCTGCCACGCCAGGGCTCTGTAAAAAGTGCCACTATCACCGGGAGTTTTAAGAGGATGTTGGTCCCTGGGGAGGATATGCAGAGTAGATAAACCTGGGGGTCTCACAAATTCCATGATGCGTTGGGCGTTTGACAGCGTCGGTGCAGGACATTCCTACATTACACCCCAGGTGTGTTTCTTTTCCAAATTTCTATCCCGTCCACCCCCTTCGGAACGGACAGGGTTCGCCAGAGAAGGCCGTTCAGTTTCCGTAATTTTGAGAGGTGCGAGGCCAAGGGTTGTGCTTCGACTAAGGTGGTATGGTAAGCGTGGATGGGGGGGGGCCAGCTGGCCTATCTTTTCGAATATAAGTTTTGGCCAACATATCCCTTACACAGTCCTGTCTTCTTCAGACGCACTGGAACCAGGACAACTGAATTCGACCGGCACTACCTGCGTCACATTCTGGTATTGAAGCAGATACGGGGTATGACAAGCTCCTTCCAAGCAACATCGGTGGTTATGTACCCTTAAGGGTAGACGATAGGGACTTCCGCCTGGTGGGGATGGGAGCCGTAGTTATTACTGGGAGCGTGGGCTCCAAAAACAACTAAGTCTCTGCGACATTCAACCAAGCAGAGTATTCCACTTGGTGTCCTTGTCTATTAGGACATCCACCAGGCAGGCTTTAGAGAATCCTGGTAGTTGCCTTAGGGTGTTTGTAATGTTCATCTAAAGGTAAGGCCATAGGGGACTTGATTCACGAGCCACCCCACACGCGGTGCGGGCGTCTGCAGTCTGCCGCGCCCATTCGCATCACGCTTTAAACGCGAGGGGAGAGTCATTCTGGTCAGAGGGCGTGTATGAATTTGGATCGGAGGGCAACCCCAGGTCTGATCTAAGCAGCGCCTCCACAAATTGCCCTGCGTCCTGCTATGAAACAGTGTGTTCTACCAATGCTGTCTAACCTGTTGTGCTCGCAGGGCCAAGACCCTCTGCACGGAGAGCCGTGGGCAATATAGGTGTTACCGATATCTCTTACAAGTGCAGCGCCTTCCACCCTGTGATGGCTCCCAGCAGAGCGTGGAGTGGTTCCTCCACAGGACACTAATGCAATATTAAGCCACACCCGCTATAAGAAGAAGACATGACTTACCTAAAGGTAACCATAACCAGAGCTGTCATTCCATGAAGGGTCCCTCTTTTGGCGAAGACACAGGACTACGCATCTACGCAGGACGCGACCCCTCACCGTGTACCCACTACCGTGTTCCAATTCCCCCCACACCCGACTCCCACCCCCAGTAAGGGTATGTGTGTGTTGTAATGTGCAGCCACTTATGTACTGATTTATAGTTGGTGGCACTTGTGGATGTTACCCTGCCGAGCGTCTTCAACGCGTCGGACCTGCAAACAACATCGGCAAAGATCCGACGACGTGGTCTTTCTGTGCACCTTCGGGGCGGATCGCCCCACCCGGTTGCCTTGACTGCGCTGTCTGCTGAAGAGGTCTTGAATCCTCAACCTCTTGTAATGGTCTGCATGCGAACAGTCTTTGGGTCTGACACTTGCTCTCTCTCTCTCTCTAATGGACCAGTGTGCCTAGACTAGGGGCCTGTCCCTGTATAAACTCCGTCTAATTCTGACTCAGGGGGTAACGTGGGCCGGGGGGTGGGCCTAGTGTAGGGTACTTGCCCTCTCTAATGCAGAGCTCCTTCTCCTTCCCCTCCAGTCTTCTCGACACTACTGCTCCCTGCGCACACCTCCTACTAACTTCCGACCGCCAAATCCGTACGCTATAGACTCCTGGGTCAACTGTCTCGCTGAGGCCTCCTGGACTCGTAGGTCCCCTGCGCTACGCCCCCCTGCAATGGCCCATACTCGCGGCCTCCTGACACTCCTGACTTAGCGCATGTCACAACCTTTCCTCGGTCGCTGTGGCGCAACGGGCTCACTGCGCAGCACCAGTACACACACATGGCGGCGCTCCTATGATCGGGCCGCCTCGGAGCCGTCCGAGTTGCGCCTGTCAGACGACGAGCCCCTATTCATGCTCGACGTAATAAGGTGAGCTGATCTGCCAGTGCTACTGGACATGGTACACAAAATGGTCTAGAATTCTTGTAGGGCTTCATTGGTCATCACTTAATTCCGGTGAGTCCGTTTGCAGAGCAGAACTGAGCATTTCCCTCCCCGCTATCCCTTCGGACGCCCCCTTCCCTGCGCTCTAACATATTTTGGGCACGTTTGGACATTTCCTCTATTCTCTCATGGACTCTTTTGTACTCCCCCTGACCACTTGCCCTCTAGCAGAACACTGCAGCAGTCTGCCTCAACCATCAGGAGGTTCGAACTGAAACGGGAGAAGAGTTTTAAACTCTTCGCTCTCGCAAAGTTGCCCTATGCCATTTTGGTCACACCAAGGGAACTTTCTTTATGGTAATGAATATGCAACCGGGACCATCTTTAAATTCTCAAGGTAACGACAACAACAAAGCTGAATAGAGAAACAACTTTACTAATTCTCACATATATGCATTTACATGAATTCGATACATTAATACAACGAAATTAAGAAAAATATCAATAGGCCGTTACAGTAGTAGGTGGGAGAAAAGTGTCAAAGCATGGCCCTTTAAGTTATCACCAAAATGTTCTATTTCTTCTTCCAAACCACGCAAAAAATTCTCACACATTTTGTTATTTAAAACAAATCACGTGGGCCATGCACATTCTGACCTCACACTTAAAGTCACTTGATTGACTTTATAAAGTTCGGTCAGAAACCCAAAATGATGGGTTTTGACTGTGAATGGAGACAATTTCCTTAATCCTGGCATATTCTTTAAAATGAAAGAATAAGGGATTTGTACATGGTCTGACACCTGAGTTTAAGTGTCAAGCCACCATGAAGGACAATAATGCTTTCTGTCTATTGCCATGGCTTTTCCCGATTATCCGTCTGTCCCGCATATTGTGGATATTTGGATTTAGTATCTATACTCAGCAGCCTCAGTAAGTGATTACGGACTCTCGCAACCTGTGTGCCTTCAGGATGCATGATGTCTCTCCTACCTCATTGACTTCAGCGTCACAGGTTTTTGTAGCACCTTTTTTTAGGTTTCCTCACTTCTGCCATGTCTATTTGATTGTCCCTGATGGAGGTATGGCCTCCAACAACTGACACCAGTAATTTGGTGAGCTCTCACTAATCTGCCAAACAGCTTCAATAAAGACATACGTTGCCTATATGCTTCTCTTTTGTGTTTAATACTGATTCTCTATACAAACAGGGTTGTAAATGGGATAAATAGTATTTTATTTTTATTTTTTTTTTTAAAAATGACCAGGAAATAATAATTGATAGAGTTTTTGTAACAGTACTGTACGTACTCTCGTTTCAAGTTGTTCCTGGGCACCGATATGAGACCAATACATGGCTACAACATAATATGAACAGAGGTTGTACATTCAATTACTAACTTTCTGGACATTTAGAGATAAATATATGAGTATGGGCAAATGTTAAGGTTAGGCTTGCAATTATGTGTTCGAAGAGACCCTGCCCAAGGAAACTAACATCTATAACAGTGGTTTCCCAAAACTTTTCGGTTGTCAAGGGCCTCCCCAAGAGGCGATCAGGATTTGTTCCGCGGCGCCCAAAGTAAAAAAAAAGGTGTAATAAATACCTACAGGTCAGATGCGCATTGGTGTCCTATCCGACACTAATCACACATCTCAATCTATGAACTCAATCTAGATATCTAAGAAAGCACTCTCTCACTATCTCGTAGAAAAAAAGAAATATATATCTATCTATAAGAACCTCAAAGCGCTATATATAAGAATAAATCTATAAGACGAAATGAGTCTCTAAGAAAGAAGAGAGGAGAGAAGAAAAAGAAAGAGAAAGTAAGAAGTACGGATGTTACAGCGAGAAGTTAGGAGCACCTAGAGGGCTTGGCAATAAAATGTAGTAGGTATATTCACCACAACGGCCCCAAGGACAGTAAGCAAGTGAGATTCAATGCGACGTATCTTTCCCCCCCCATCCCATCCACCTTTTTCTCTCCCCCCCCCTTCTTCTTTCCTTTTGCCCCGCCCTTCCCTCCCCCCTTTCCCCCCCCCCCCTTTTTCTCCCTCTTCTTTTTACTCTTCCCTTTTTTTTTTTTCTTTCCCCCCCTCAGACTCCCTCTCTCTCTCAGACCCACTCTCTCTCAGACCTCACTTCCTCTCTCAGACCTCACTCTCTCTGACTCTTATCAGACCTCAACTTCTTCTACTGACCTCACTCAAAATCTCCTACTCTCAGTCTCCTCGTCAGACCTCTCTCTCCCGACCTATCTCTCAGTAATTCTAGCTCTCTCCCGACACTCACCTCCTACCTCCAGAACTCTCATCTCTCCCAAGGACCTCTCTCTCTATCAGACCTCTCTCTCACTCTCTCTCTCTCTCTATATCTCTCTTCTCTTGTCTCTCTTCCGTTACGCCTCTCTCTCGCTTCTCAGACCTTCTATCATCTCGACCTCGCTCTTATCAGGATCTCTCTCTATCTCAGACCTCTCTACTCTCAGACCTCTCTCTCTCTAATCTCAGACCTCTTCTATCTCTCAGACCTCTCTCTATATAAGACCTCTCTTCAGACCTCTCTCTCTCGACACCTCTCTCTCTTCAGACCTCTCCCTCCAGACTCTCGCTCTCAGACCTCCTCCCTCTCTCTCAGACATCTCTCTCTCTCCCCTACCTCATCTAACCCGACTTCTCTCTCTCTAGACTCTATTCGCTAACTCTACTATCTATCTTAGACCTCTCCTCTCGAACTCTTATCTCTCAGACCTATCTCTTCTCTCTCAGACCCTCTTCGACTCTCATCTCAGACCTCTCTCTCTCTCACTCTCTCAGACCTATGCTCTTTTCACTCTCTCAGAACTCTCTCTCTCATGCTCAGACCTCTCTCTCTCACTTCGTCAGACCTCTATCTCACTCGCTAAGACACTCTCTCCACCTCTCTCAGACCTCCTCAACTCATCAGACCTCTCTGCTCTTCTCAATACCTCTCTCTCTCACTCCTCTCTCTCTCTCACTACCTCTCTCTCCACCTCTTCCACTGCTCTGCCAACTCTCTGCAGACATCAGCACACTCTCTCGTCCATCAGCAGACATGACAACCTCACTCTCTAAACAGACAAGACGAGACACTCTCTCTCACAGACCACTCTCACAGACGAGGACACTCTCTCTCACAGCCACAGACGACACTTTCTCACAGACCGACGGACACTTTCTCACGACAGAGGGACACTCTCACCGACAGATGGACACTTCTCACAGACAAGATGGACACTCTCTCACAGACAGACGGCTCTCTCTCACAAAAGATGGACATCTATCTCACAGACAGGACGGACCCTCTCTCTCACAGCAGAGCGGACACTTCTCTCTCACAGACATGACCTCTACTCTCTCAGACAGACACTCTCACTCTCTCAGAAAGAACACTGATCACTCTCTCGAAGACACTCCACTCTCTACACCACTCTCACTAACAGACACTCTCACACTCTCTCAGAATGGGACACTCTTCACTCTCTCAAGACAGAACTACTCACTCTCTCAGCACAGACCATCTCACTCTCTCAGACAGACATCTTCACTCTCTCAGACAGACACTCTCACTCTCCTCAGACAGGACACTCTCATCTCACACACTCGCACTCCAAGATAGACACTTCACTCTCTCAGAAGAACGCTTAACTCTCTCAGACCAGACACACTCACTCTCTCAGCACGACACTCGAACTCTCTCAGACAGACACCTATCACTCTCTCAGACACTCTCACTCTCTCAGGACAGACTCCCTCACGCTATCAGACACACTCCTATCTCACTGTCTCAGACACAAACTCTCTCTCACTCTCTCGACACACACACACTCTCTCATCTCACTCTCTCAGACAGACACTCTCACTCTCTCAGACAGACACTCTCACTCTTCGCAGACACTCATCTCTCAGCAGACCACTCACTCATCAGAAACACTCATCTCTCAGGACAGCACTCTCATCTCTCAGAAGACACTCATCACTCTATCAGACACTCTCACTCTCTCAGACAGATTCTCTCACGTCTCAGACAGAACATGTTAACTTCCTAGACAGAACTCTCACTCTCTCAGACAGACACCTCTCACCTCTCTCTCTCAGACTCTTCTCAGACCTCTCTCTCTCTTAGATCTCTCTCTCAGACCTCTCTCTCTCTCAGACCTCTCTCTCTCTCTCTCTCTCTCAGACCTCTCTCTCAGACTCTCTCTATCAGAACTTCTCTCTCCAGCCTCTAAACTCTCTCTCACTCTATCAGAACTATCTCTCTCACTTGTCAGACCTCTCTCTCCTCTGCCAGACCCCTCCCCTCGATCAGCCTCTCTCACTCTCTCAGACCTCTCTCTCTCTCACATACCTCTCTCTCTCACTCCTCTCTCTCTCTCACATACCTCTCTCACTCTCTCTCTCACTCTCTCTGACCTCACTCTCTCTCTGTCAGACACAGACAGACGGACACTCTCTTACGACAACACGGACCTCTCTCACAGACGACGGACACTCTCTCTCACAGAAAGAGGACCACTTCTCACAGACGACGGACACTTTCTCACAGACAGAGGGACACTCTCACAGAACGATGGACACTCTCTCACAGACAGATGGAACTCTCCTCACAGACAGATGGACACTCTCTCTAACAGAGAAAGAATGGACACACTCTCTCACAGACAGATGGACATCTCTCTCACAGACAGACGGACACTCTCTCTCACAGACAGACGGACACTCTGCTCACAGACGACACTCTCACTCTCTTCAGACAGACACTCTCATCTCTCAGAAGACAACTCTCACTCTCTCAGACAGACACCTCACTCCAAACAGCACTCTCACTCTCAGACAGCACTCTCACTCCAGAAGACCACTCTCACTCTCTCAGACAGACATCTCACTCCTCAGACAGACACTCCACTCTCTCAGACAGACACTCTCACTCTCTCGACAGACACTCTCATCTACGCACGCACTCTCTCAGAGACCTCTCACTCCAGACAGACACGCTAACTCTCAGACAGACACACTCACTCTCTCAGACAGCACTTAACTCTCAGACAGACACTCTCACTCTCTCAAGACACTTCACTCTCAGACAGACTCTCATCACGCTCTCAACAACTCTCTCACTCTCTCAGACACACTCTCTCTCACTCACTCTCAGACACACCAACACTCTCTTCACTTCACTCACTCAGACAGAACGCTCACTCTCTCACAGACAACTCTCACTCTCTCAGACAGCACTCATCTTCAGACAGACACTCACTCTCGCAGACAGACACTCAACTCTCTCGAGACAGACCACCTCACTCTCTCAACGACACGCACTCTCTCAGACAGGACACTCTCACTCTACAGACAGCACTCTCACTCTTCAGCCCATCTCTCAGACACTGTATCTCGACGATTCTCTCACGCTCTCAGACAGACAACTTCAACTCTCTCAGACAGACACTCTCCACTTCTCAGACAGGACACTCTCATCTCTCAGACAGACACTCTCACTCTCTCAGACAACACTCTCACTCTTCAGACAGACACTATCAACTCTCTCAGCAGACACTTCACTCTCTCAGACAGACACTTCACTCTCTCAGACAGACACGCTCATCTCTAGACAGACACGCAACTCTCTTCAGACAGACATCTCACTCTCTCAGAGGAACTCCACCTCTCAGACAGACCTCTTCATCTCTCAGACAGACACTCTCACTCTCTCAGACAGACACGCTCACATCTCAGACAGACACGCCACTCTCCAGGCAGACACGCATCACTCTCTCTCAGCACCCAACTTCAGACAGACACTCTCACTCTCTCAGAACAGACACTCTCACTCTCTAGACCAGACAATCATCCTCAGACAGATACTCCACTCTAGACAGAACTTCTCACCTCATCAGACAGACACTCTCACTCTCTCAGACAGCACTCTCACTCTTCTCCAGACAGACGGACTCACTCTCTCAGACAGACACTCACTCTCTCAGACAGGACCACTCACCTCTCAGACAGACACTCTCACCCTCAGACAGACACTCACTCGCTCAGACAAGACACTCACTCCTCAGACAGACACACTCACTCTCTCAGACAGGAACTTACTCTTCAAGCAGACACTCTAACTCTCTCAGACAGACCACTCTCAACTACTCAGACAGACACTCTCACTCTCTCAGACACTCTCACTCTCTCAGACAGACTCTCTTACACTCTCAGACACACTCTCTCAGACACTCTCTCTCACTCTCTCAGACACACACTCTCTCTCTCTCAGACACACTCTCTCTCCTCACTCTCTCAGCAGAACTCTCACTCTCTAGAAAGACACTCTCACTCTCTCAGACAGACACTCTCACTCTCTCAGACAGACACTCTCACTCTCTCAGACAGACACTCTCACTCTCTCAGACACTCTCACTCTCTCAGACAGACTCTCGCACGCTCTCAGACACACTCTCTCTCACTCTCTCAGACACACTCTCTCTCTCACTCTCTCAGACACACTCTCTTTCACTCTCTCAGACACACACACTCTCTCTGCACTCTCTCAGAACAGACATCTCTCATCTCTCTCAGACAGACCACTCTCACTCTTCAGACGACACTCACTCTCTCAGACAGACACTCACTCTCTCAGACAGACCTCACTCTCTCAGACAGACACTCTCACTCTCTCAGACAGAACTCTAATTCTCTCAGAACACTCTCATCTCAGACAGACACCCACTCTACTTCTCCTCTCTCAGACACTCTCACTCTCTCAGACAGACTCTCTCACACTCTCAGACACACTCTCTCAGACACACTCTCTCTCACTCTCTCAGACAGACACTCTCACGCTCTCAGACAGACACTTCACTCTCCAGACAGACACTACACTCTCAGGACGCATCTCACTCTCTCAGACAGACACTCTCACTCTCTCAGACAGACACTCTCACTCTCTCAGACAGACACTCTCACTTCCAGACAGACACTCTCACTCTCTCCGACAGACACTCTCACATCCTCAGACAGACAATTCACTCTCTCAGACAGACGCTCACACTCTCTCAGACAGACACGCTCTCTCTCAGCAGACACGTCACTCTAGCAGACCACTCTCTCAGACAGACACCCACTCTTCAGAACAGACACTCTACTCTCCAGCAGATACTCTCATCCTCAGACAGACACTCTCACTCTCTCAGACAGACACTCTCACTCTCTCAGACAGGACACTCTCACTCTCTCAGACAGACACTCTCACTCTCTCAGACAGACACTCTCACTCTCTCAGACAGACACTCTCACTCTCTCTCACAGATGCTCTAACTCTCTCAGACAGACACTCTCACTCTCTCAGACAGACACTCTCACTCTCTCAGACACTCTCACTCTCCAGGAGACTCTCTCACGCTTCAGACCACATCTCTCTCTCACCTCTCAGAAACACACACACACTTCTCTCACTCTCTCAGACCACACCACACTCTCTCTCTCTCTCAGACACCACTCTCTCTCTCCTTCAGGAGGCCCACTCTGACACTCTCTCACAGCGGACACTCTCACTCTCTCAGACAGACACTCTCACTCTCTCAGACAGACCTATCACTCTCTCAGACAGACACTCCACTCTCTCAGACCGACTCACACTCTCGACACACTCATCTATCTCACTCTCTCAGACACACTCTCTCTCACTCTCTCAGACACACTCTCCTCTCTCTCTCAGACATCTCCTTCTCATCTCTCAGACACACTCTCTCTCTCTCACTCTCTCAGACACACTCTCTCTCTCGCACTCTCTCAGACACACTCTCTCTCTCTCTCTCACTCTCTCAGACACACTCTCTCTCACTCTCTCAGACACACTCTCTCAGGGAGGGAGGAAAGGCAGGAGATCCGTGCAGGCAGCTCCCTGCACACAAACACACACACAGATACACACATTGGAGAGCAGTAGAGAGCAGTGACAGCGACGGATGTGAGTGACTGGGGGGAGGAGGGTGGGGGGGAAAGGCATGCGATCCGTGCAGGCGCTCCCTGCACACACAGTCACTGACAGGCAAAAGTGTACACACTCTCTCCCCTCCCCCCAACACTTCTCCATCACATCCCCACCTTCTCCTATCACCCGGGGCAGAAGGGGACGGGAACCACGCAGACAGAGGAGGCAGGAGCGGGGAGGCAGACACACACATCTCACCGTGTGCTCGCACAAAGCGGAAGCCCCCCCCGGCTTCTCTCTGCCTGCAGCCAATCCCCTGCGGCCCGGCCTGCATGAAGCAGTGATGGTGGGGAGGGATGGTGGGGAGGCTAATCGCGGCACCCCTTTAGGCAAGCCACGGCACACCAGGGTGCCACGGCGCACAGATTGGGAAACACTGATCTATAAGAAGGGCAAGTGGAAACATACTGTAGGATACAGGAGATGAGAAGGTTGGTGTTTTTCGGATTGTAACATCCACAAATGGCTGATACCTATCCTTCACACCTACAGTTTGCTTTCTAATAACAAGGTGAACATATGTAGGGCAAGCTAAGCGTTAACCTAGTACGCTGGCTATATCGGAGAGGTTGTGCCTATTCCTTTCAGAGTGTTTCGGAGACTTCATTAGGAAGCACAACACTCTGACTACTCCTTAACTATTATGGTTCTGGTTCACAGTACAAGACACATACTTGTGATCTTGCATCAACTGCTGTGTTCACATGACAGACCACAGGCTCACTAAATATTGAACCGACGGTCTGGCACAAATGTGATGTATACCTGATCTATTACTGTATCTACTTGTCAAACCAAGCGTACATATCAATTCAGGGTTACACCCTTCACTACCAATCTAGGAGTAGGGTTCAATGACAGATATTGTAGCTTAATCACTACAACCTCTAGTATAATTATATAGTGGTGGGACACTCTAATTGACAATAGTGGTTTTTGTTCTACACTGTCATTTCTATTAGGTACACAGTTCACCTCTCCGTTTTTTTTATTTATTTTAATTACTTTGGTTCACATTACTGCTGCAATAAACAAATTCTAACTGTTTTAATAATAAATATAAGTTTAACATAGATATAGGGGATCTCTAGTGCGGCGTACAGGGAGCTTTTTCTTATCTTTTTGATCAACATTAACCCTTCCCTGCCAGCACCATTATACACTTTATTGCAGTTTTTGTTCCTATATCACACAGGTTATATCATTTAGGTTTTTTCCTCCTTTCACATTAGTATAGTGCAAGGTGCACACATTATGACCTTCTAGTCATTCCACTCCCCCTCTGTAATAACAAAACAAGATGCATTTCCGGATATGTGGGTACTGTATAACTTACCTTACACAATACATGAATAAAGAAAAATGTATTTATATTTATTTTACATTATCATTACCTAAAAAGTGATGATATTTGTTTATCTACTCAAAGATGTTCATTATATTTCCCAAACTCAAGTCTAATCTACTATAAGTACTTTGAATTACACTGTAGACTGATTCCTAATACAAAATGGTCCAACAATAAATTTTGTCTATACTGTAGGACATTTTGAGAAGTCAGCTGGATATTATTAACATTATATGGATATACAGGTTGTATTGATGAGTTTAACTGTACTATTAATTGATGATTTCAGACATTGGTGTACGTGAACTGTAGGTGTATGTCCAAAGATAGCGCTTGATGCTAATTATGTTTGATATTATGACTCTATTTTACTTTTTCTGGTCAAAGACATGAATCCTATCAACTCTAAACATTGATAGTACTGTGTAATAGGGTCATCATCTCCAAGACAGCTACATGGAAAATATAAAGTACATGTCATAATTCCAACTTTAGGTAACTTTTATGTTTTTGTGAATAATAGACACATACAAAAGGACAAAAGTACAATGCTTCAGAGTCCATAGACCATATTACACATTAAAGTTTTGGCAAAACCAATCTGTCATACTGTAGTTATAAAAGACAATAAATGGCTTCGGAAATGAGTGGTTCACAATAAAGGGGGGTGGCATTTTCAGGGTATTAAGAGTTAGCATTGCCCACTTTATGAAATAAATATTGTTTTTCCAATGAAACAATGTATTCCTTAACTTTTTTTATGTGAACGAACACGTAAAGACTTACAGGCCATTTACTGTATTTGAACAAATTATCAAAAGACCACCAGGAAAAATATACATTAAGTGACTCAACAAACTGTAAATCATACCTACTGTACAGCAATTGAGAGAAATATGCACAGAGTAATACTTTCTGAAACATGGCTAGCAAATGCTCTTGAAATGCCTTTGCTGTTTTTTTATTGTATATCTTTGTTTTTTCTCCACAGGTCACCAAAATGTTGGCAGTGGTCGTAATCCTGTTTGCCTTTTTATGGATGCCCTACAGAACACTGGTTGTTGTGAATTCTTTCCTGTCCCATCCTTACCTTGAAAATTGGTTCCTGTTATTCTGTAGAATTTGCATTTACTTAAACAGTGCTATCAACCCAGTGATTTACAATCTTATGTCACAGAAATTCAGAGCTGCTTTCCAAAAACTCTGCAAGTGCAGCAAGAAGCGGTCAGAGAAACCAACCAACTACAGTGTGGCACTTAACTACAGTGCTATCAAAGAGTCATCCAACGGAGGAAGTCCTGATCATTTTAGCACTGAGCTGGAGGACATTACTGTCACAGACACATATTTGTCTGAAACAAAAATGTCCTTTGATGATACATGTTTACCCTCTGATGTCACATTCAGCAGATCATAGCTAAATAATTGATACAAAACACAGTGTGACAAAATGTAAGTGTCAATGAAATCACTTTGCTGGGTAGGTACTACAACTGTTGACCAAAGTGGTAACGTAATATAAAAGACTAGGGAACAAAACTATTATAGTTAAGTAACAAACACGAAAACGATCTACAAACATCCTTCCATTGGATGATACAGGCACATATTGACAAAGCAATCTTCTGTCACAAAACACTTTTCGCGGTGGAAGACACCTTACAGCTTATTGACTTGGATGTAAGGTATAACAGAACCAGAAGGTATCTTATAGCAGAAGAGTGCTTAGTAAATATGGTCCAAATGCACTGTGTTTTTTCTGGTATTTAAAATAATTGAGATGTTAATAAACAAATGATAATGGCATCTAAAGGTGCTTTTTTTCAGGCTATTTCTTAAAGCAACTGAAATATACAAACCCATGTTCAGTGTTAAAACAATGGAGGTTTTTAATTAAATAATGTATTTTGATTTAATGTAAATAAAAACATCAATTAGCCAAACAAAATACAGGCATACCCCGCATTAACGTACGCAATGGGACCGGAGCATGTATGTAAAGTGAAAATGTACTTAGTGAAGCACTACCTTTTTTTTCACTTATCGATGCATGTACTGTACTGCAATTGTCATATACGTGCATAACTGATGTAAATAACGCATTTGTAACAGGCTCTATAGTCTCCCCCCGCTTGCGCACAGCTTCGGTACAGGTAGGGAGCCGGTATTGCTGTTCAGGACGTGCTGAGAGGCGCATGCGTGAGCTGGCGTTTGTCTATTGGGCGATATGTTCTTACTCGCCAGTGTACTTAAAGTGAGTGTCCTTAAACCGGGGTATGCCTGTAATAGGTACACAGTCTTCTCATAAATAATTATTGGGTCATAAAAGTCTTTAAGAAAAAAAAGGGATAATACTTTATAGATTCCCATTTCCTATCCTTTTCATTATGTTAGGAGTAGTGTGGATTTAATATTTTATATAACCAGATCATGTGCAACAACCCGAACCTCCAGCTAGGATACTCACATATACAGTACTGTACTCGTGTCCAAGAAGATATTTCCCAGTAGACTAAAATGAGTTACATACATATAGTCTTCTCAGTGTTCCATGTGCTAATACTGCTGAGATTAGACAGTACAGTACAAGCAGCATCATGTTCCATACTAGAAGGTGCTCTTGTACATTATGTCATTAAACATTATTCACACTAGATTTGTTTGTATATACTGTATATGTAAGATGTAAAAAAGTATGCATATTTTGTACATATATAGAGATAGTTAAATGGATATATATCTGTATATACAGTACATGTGATAGGTGATCACTTGTGAGTGGCTTTCTCAAAGTCAAGTGAAAATGGTTACTTTTGTTTTATATTGTGCATTTATTTAAATGTTTGTAAGGAACTTTTTTAACGTGCTCTTCTTCTACAACTGTACTTCACAGTGCTGAATTTCAGCAGTGAAATGAGATTGATTTATTGATCTGTAATACATAAATGCTAGGAAAAACTTTTTGTAATTTGCTTCGTTGAATATGGGTAACAGTTCACGTGGAATTGTACAGTATGTCTCACTGAGCTTTTGCTTGTGGTTGGATGCAAATGTACAGTACAGTCTTATATGTTTTTGATATTTTATAGGGCACACTATAGAACATTACATTTTAATCAATTTTTTGTTTGTTTATTTATTTATTTTTGCTGGGTTTATCTACATTATGGGATATTGAACAATGCCATTTATTTTCTTCAGTTTAACTATCGTACACAGTGGTTAAGTGAATCAAGATTAAAGTTAAATCACTTAATGATGTAGTTAATATGTGTAACACACTTTCCCCCACCCCTGAGAGATATGGTGGCTACGGTGTATGTGGTGCGTTACCAGCGACTCACAGGAGGCCTGAGCCTCTTCTGCTGGGAGCCTGGGGTGTGCCCGATCCATCTGGTGACAGCGCCTCCACCTGTATGGGATCCTACTATGTTGGATAACCCCATTACAGGACCCCATGCTGTAATACACACGAGGATAATGATATGATGATGATGATAATAATAACAACAGTGTACTGCATGCATAAGAAGAATAACAATATACCATCCCCAATAACTAGGCCACGCACGGCCGTAACCTCACAGTGTCCTCCAACGCAATGTCCACACCTGATGGATTATTCCCCCAAAGTACTGAGGGGCCTTTGGACACCCAACGACCCTGTGTCCACAAGTAGCAACCCACCCAAATGTGTGAGACAGCGCTGCTCACAACCACCCTGTGTAAAGTTGGTGCACTTGATGATACCTGTCGGGTACTCCAGCACCCGGTAGCGCCACAAAGGAAAGATGGAAGTAGGTGTGTGAGAGTGGCACACTACTGCTTTTAAAGAATAAAGTAACAATATTTCCTTCTGGCTGTGTCCCTCACACTGGTGCTACAGGGGCAATGTCCCCAACTACTGGGCCTGTCCCTGCAGCGACCACAAGCTGAGGGGACTCGGGGCCTAGCTGGGGCCTAAGGGAGTCTCTGGCCTAGTGCAGAGGTCACGGACTCCTGCACCTACACACCCTACCCCAGCTCCGACTCACATGCTCCTAGCGCACGCAATGTATCTATTCCCCTCAGTATACAGTATATATATATGCATACACACAGCATGACATTAAAGTCATGGAGACTACATTTCAAGCACTATGATGAAAGATATACTAAGATGAAAAACGTTAAATATGTGAATAAGGCCGAGTCCATAGAAGGACAGGCCGTGCTGAGCCGTGCGGACGCTCAGCGCTGAGCCCCTGCATCCTCAATGAGGATGCCTTGAGAGGGGGCTCACGTGAGCGTCCGCAGGCGTGCTGAGGCGCTGGATTTTTCAGCCGACAGCCAAGCTGTTTTTCAGAGCTCTGTCGGCTGAAAACATCCAATCAGCGCGGAGCAGCGTCAACGTCACGGTGCCGTGACGTCGGCGCCGTGACGTTGACGTCGGTGCGTCGCGGGCGATTGGCCCAGCGACGTCACTGCCCGATTCCCTCAGTCTCCCCCTGCCTCCGATCGCGCCCGCTGGCTCGCCTGCATGGGCATGAAATCGCGCAGATTTCAGCAGGCGAGCCTCAGCATCAGTGCAGTCCAGCACTGACAACCCCTCTATGGCCCCAGCCTAATACATTTTATGAGAGATTCCACCATAATTTGATCAGGAATTAAGGCATCTTGGAACATGGTAACATCTGGACATACCCTTAACACACATCTGAAATGGGTTCATATTTTTCTGAATTTTTTATTCGCTACTTGTTCATTACCAATAAATTCTTAAAATTACTTCTTATTATCTTTTGCTGCCAGAGATGCCTATCTGGTGCATTAACTTGTTATTCTTCTGTGCTCCTGATTTACTTCAAAATCCTTTATACTGTAGCAACGCTTTATACATATCCCACTATTTATGAAGAAAGTATTTTAATTTTAACCAATTGGAAACATTGCACCTTTCACAGAGTGTAACACTTTCCCCTTCTACTGAGATATATATTAATAATGCTAAAAATAATAAACCTTCATCATGTATAGCGTAGCTTATGAACCAGAGTTGAGAGAATTGGAACAGTGCTTTGTTCTAGGCAAAACAAACCATCCACCCTGGGCATAGATGTCTTACTGAAGTAGCTATGCTGTCAGGTCGAGGAAGCATATCAAGTGGCAGAAGTATGCATAGCATCAACAAAAAATAATCATGCATGATAGAAGTACTGTAGAGAACAAACAAAAAAAAATACAAATAAGTTAAAAGAATTGTGCTATCAAATGTATACCTTAGCTGTACTCCTAATGCTAGCCCATACTGTAGTTGCATTCTTCAATTCACTATAATATAGTCTTGAAAAATGTACACTGTGAAATCTATTTAACATTATAACCACACATATAATTTAGACTGTGCCAAGCAGAATAGTTATTTAAAAAAAAAAAGGCAAACTGTGAAGTCTAACACTATACAATATCACAAAGAAAATCACAGGGACAACTAACGTCTCATTCAAATTGCTGTGAAACCACTACCTCATACTATTGAAGATTTTAGTCCCATTTATTTGAACTTCTGTAAGTTGATCTCTTCTCCAGCACTACTGTAGGATGTGCCTTTACAATATACTGAGACTTTCTGCTAATTCATTTCCAAACCTCTATTCCAAGCTACAGTAGATGAGAAATATTTCCAATCAGAACGTTAAGATCTATGTCACTATACTATATGTAACGGATATTCCACCCCACCCAATCGCAGATATAGTGTGGGTGCAGGTAACTTAGTGTTACCAGGTGTGGTGCTTTACCTGCTTGGCTCAAAGGAGGGCTGAGCTTCCACCACGGGGAACCTGGGGCAATTATATCAAGAATAATCCTGTACTCGGTGCAGCGCCTCCACCTGCGATGGTTCCTAGCAGAGCAGGAATTGTTCCTCGCAGGACACATACAATAACCACATACACTGTATGTATAATAACCAAATACCTTTAGTGGTGAGCATATGAACCAATAACCATACACACAATATCGGGTGTCCCTCTCTAGCGGAGACACTGAGTAACCTGACACATATAACTCTCCCACCTTCACCGGGTGATCCCACCCCGTGTCCAGTAATCCCCCACACAATGTCCAGCACTCTATAGAGGGCGGATATGTGTGACTGCGCAGTCACTAAGGAAACTACTAGGCCTGTTGGTGCACGTGTAGATCAGAGTTACCTGCCGAGCACTCCAGTGCTCGGGCCTGCAACGACTTCACAACGGATCTACCGCTTGGTGATCTCCGTCTGATCCTGTGGTTCGTTGTCCGGGATCCGCCAAGGCGATCCCACCCTGGAGTCTCTGTGGCACAGACTTGAGCCCAAGTCTCTTCACAGGAAACGCAGCGTCCACTGTGTCTCTATCTAACTCTAATGCTACTGTGACAGGATCCCTAACCTAGGGCCTGTCCCTGTAGCACCACAAACTGGGGAGTGAGGACCTATCTGGGACCTAAGAGGTTACTGGCCTACTCCGTTCCCCTAGCTCTTCCCGGTCCTGACTCTAACTGATCAATACTCCCAGCGCCTGCAGCAACGCACTGCAACCAGCTGGGTGCGTGCAGCAGCCGTGCTGCACAAACCCTGTGCCTTCTTGTCAGACCTCACAGCACTGACCGCCGTGACTCTGACAAGACAGCACCACACTCTCACTAAGGGCAGGGTCCCTATCTTGGGCCGTCCCATAGCAATTACCCACTAACCTGGTGGGGAGTTGGGGCTTACCTGGGATATGGTGGACCTTACTTGGTGCAGGAGCGTCACTCGCTCCCTGCACCCTTCCTTCCCCTACAGCTCCCCAGCTCCAACTGCCGTTCTCCAGCGCGCAAAATGTAACAAGTAAGCCTCTCTGCAGGGAGATCCTAAGCCCTATTGGCTCCCTGGCATCACGTGGGGTATGCTTTGGCTCATGGGACTCGTAGTCCCTCTCTTGAGGCTTCCCTTGTAGGCTAGGGTTTCGCGGGCTCCTATCTGTGCATACGCGAGCTATCTGTGGGCCTTCCGGCGCTCCCAGCCCCTGCGCATGCGCAACGCACCTCGCAATGGCGGCGCCCTGCTCCGCGAGCCGCCGGGACCCTAGCGACGTGACCGCGGCCTTAGCAATGGCCCGATCGCGTCCCCGGCCACCGGCCGCATACAGGAAGAGACGCGCTGCTCCCTGCTCCAGCTCCCACCCTTGGAAGCAGCCGTCGGGTCCGTCACTGGCAATGGCGGCACCCGCTACCGCGCTGCTCCAAAGGAGGGGGGTCTCCAGGAGCCGCTGGAGACCAGGGCTACATATAGGTAGAAGTATGCAAACATAAACTGTAGAATTTAAGTTATAGCATCTTTATAATGACCCAACAATGATTCTGTTCCATGAATATCTGGTTTTAGACTACAAGAAAAGTGTCCCATAGATGTGTCTGCTGGGCTGTTCAGTCTAATTAAATCTCTCACTGACCGGAAGTGACGCGACTTTCTTGATGATCCAGCCGGTGTGTATAGCTCCCAATGTCTCTTCACTTGGTGCAGGCAGAGAGTGGATTACAGAGACTTGCCGCAATCTGTGCCTGCTACAGCTACCTCCAATGTTTCTCCACTTAGTGGGGTTTCATCAAGGATGAACAGCCCAGCAGACACCCAGGGAAAGCGTTGCCCTCACATTTTTGGAGATCCAGCCCACAGCTGATGCAAGAGAAGTAAAACCGATGAGACTCTTTCAGGCAATTATACCTTATTATTATTTTCTGAATTCATTCAGTTTTAGCATTTTTTTATTATTTGTTTGTGTGAGTGCATACCATTGCATTGCTATTGTGAGTGTATACCATTGCATTGCTATTGTGAGTGTATACCATTGCATTGCTATTGTGAGTGTATACCATTGCATTGCTATTGTGAGTGCATACCATTGCATTGCTATTGTGAGTGCATACCATTGCATTGCTATTGTGAGTGCATACCCTTGCATTGCTTTTGTGAGTGTATACCATTGCATTGCTATTGTGAGTGTACAGTATACCATTGCATTGCTATTGTGAGTGTATACCATTGCATTGCTATGTGTACAGTATGTAACAGGGTCCCCCCTAGTGTCCCTCACCTGCGCGAAGTAGCGGGTACCCCTGTGCTTTGCCAGGGAGCTGCGTGGGTGAGCGCATTGCCGGGAGCTCCCGGCGGCATCTGCAGACAGGCGCCGCCATATTGGACGCGTTTGCGCATGCGCGAAAGCTCGCGTCTGTGCAGTGTAGCTTCAGGAGTTGCGCCGGCCGCTTCAAGAGAGGCCCCTTCAGTGCGAGGGGGGGTTGCTTTCTATAATGCCCAGTGTTATGTGATATCACCGATGCCAGTTGCACGCGGTGATCGCGGCCTGCGTCTGGGCTCAGACAGGCTCTACCGTGAGAGACATTCTGTGGGTGAGACGCTCCCCGAGGGAGACACCTCACACAGAGGTGGGACACCGCAGAGGCGGATTCCTGTTCCTGCGTCAGACCCTTTTTGAAGATCGTTACACCAGGGCACGGACGTGTGCCCGGGCAGGTATCTATAAGTGCACCAACTATACACACGTGAGCAGCGCTGCCACACATCTGGGTGGGGGTCCAGGACACTGGGACACTGGTGCCGAGCACCCAATCAATGTGGGCACTGTATGGTTGGGTTACTATTGGGGGCAGAGAGGCCAAGGGCCTACGAAGGGGATAGGTGCCCCTTGCACCCAATGCAATGTTATGTAATGATGTGTTATGTTGGAGTGCATATAGTAAACTGTTTTATCCATGCCCTGGTGTAAGTACTTACTGTATGTGGTTCCTGTGTAAGGGGTTATTCTACACACTAGAATCCCTGCACAGGTGGAGGCCCTGTAAGCAGTACGTTCCAGGATACACCCCAGGCTCCCAGTGGCGGAGGTTCAGGCCTCCTGTGAGCCTATCAGGTATTGCACCACACTGATAACATATGTAGATTTCCCCACATGGTCCCTATCTGTGATTGGGAGGGGCGGGGGAATATGTGTTACATGTATAATCATTTAAAGTGTCATATAACGCATTTAAAATTTGAATTTTGCGCCCTTCAAATTCTTTCTTTTTTGTGAAGGAGAGTTCCTTAAAAGTATTTTATAGAGTTAGAATTCTACATACATATTGCAGATATAGCCCATCAAATCTGCTTTAGTGTCTCTCTAGATTTCAACAACCAGATTGCAACGGTGTGTGTACTGAAAAAAGCTGTAACAGAAATATAGTGCCACTGAAAATGACTTGATAGCAAAAATATACATAGAAATATAATAAGATATGGCTAAATATATTAAACATATGATACAAGGATGATAAGCGATCGTACCAGGGTCTGTGCAAGGCTATTTGGCACCCTAGGCGAACCTACAGCTTGCCCTTCCCCTTCCCCTTTTCCCCCTCACCCTTTCCCCCTCCCTTTCCCCCTCCCCTTCCGCCTTTCCCCCTCACACAGTAACTTTCAGATTTTCTTTTATATCTAACTGAAAATTACAATGTTATACCTAATAGATTAATTCATACACACTCCCCCTCTCTCCCTCCCCCTCATTCTTTCCCCTCTCTCTCTGTCATTATCCCCCCCCCCCCTCCCTCTGTCTTCCTCCCCCCCCCCCCCCTCCCCTTCTCTCTGTCATTCTCTCTCCCCCTCTATCCGTCATTCTCTTCCACCCCTCTCTCCGACATTCTGCTGCTGGGTAATGCAGCCAATGAAGATGGAAGAAACTGCTCAGCCCCCTAGCAACAGCCCTTCTCTTGGAGATAGGGGAAATCCCCTCACTAAGCAAACTAGTGGCGGCTGCCAAGTTGGCCTAATGTTTGAACCGGCCCTGGATAGTACTCAATATTCATACTGAATGTAGTTTTCCATCTTGAACTACTATAAGGAAATTAATAATTATTGAATTAATCCTCTGTGTCCTGGACATACCTGAAAACCAGAGGTAACTCTCAATGTATTAGTTCCTGGAAAAACATTTCTAATTAAATTATTCAAAATAATTGCAGAACTGTACATTTTACATAAATGTCACATGGAATCTTGAAGACAATATTTATGGTAATAATCATTGAATATGTTATATTTTCGAGATTGTGTTTAAGTACAGTAAGTGGCCTGCATGTCTGTTTAACTCCTATAGGATGTCAGTCAAAATAGTGACAAGGGGAATACTGTACAGAACCTGAACACAGTCAACCTAGAAATTGCTACTGTTCCTGATAGCTGTATTTTTACTCGAGCAATTGGTCCACTAAGTGAAAGTAATATTTAACGTACTATTAAGCAGAGATGTGCAAATGTTTTCTAACATGCGTCACAAACAAATTTTGGGCGTTTTTCTTCTTTAATTTGCATTTTGTGCTACATTTTTGAGAAGTTCACATTCCTTGGGAACGCACAAAATGCAACATTTCCACAAGATTACCATAAAATGTTGCGACTTGTGCTAGAATTTTGCAAAGATGGCAGTAGATAAAAGGTGCTGTGACCTGATGCTCATTTGCAATGTGCAAAGTTAACTAATTTTTAAAGTTTGGCCAATATTTAGGTAAGGTTGCCATTTTCACAAAATTATTGTTTAAAAAAATCAGCACATTTTGCCTGATTCACGAACTTCTGCGGAAAAAAGTCTCACCTCTCTTTTACTAAATTGATTATCTGAGAAAATAAGGAATGCATTGAAATCTATTTATTTACTGTATCGTTAGTGTATACAGTATATCGTTTGTGAATAATTAATCAACTGTTTTCTCCAGTTTTATTCTGTGAAACATTGGTCCAGCAGAATGCTTTTCAAGAGAATGATTTCTTAATAACATACAAACTTGTCAAAATTAGTAGGCAAAACTTGCAAAGTATTGTTTGAAATCTTATGCTCATATAGAGACTACACAATAGTTGCATTTCCAGGAATGTTCTATAGATTCATTTGAGATAACAGCAATGGGCTACTGTACTCTTATATTCATATATTCACTACCTTGCTACTTCTACTATACTTTTTCCTTCACCCCAACCCGAGTGCAGCGTCTCGGAGTCGCTCGGTGATACAAGGAGTTATTGGATACAACTTTCCCGAATTTGTTGATTGTTAGTTAGAGGCTCTAACTAACAATCACCACCAAGCCAGAAATTCCTGTGCAATACAACTCCCAGCCCCAGGCAGCATGCTCTGCAGCCTAGTCAAGCAGCTGCTCTACTTGCCTCTTCTTTCTGTTTCCTTACCAAGACAGTTAAGTATGTGTAATTTGCACATACTATACACACACCTTAACCCCAGCTTTATGAAATGCCTGACAGCTTGGTAATTACTGTATACTCCTCTATCTTTTAGTGGACTAACATAAGAGTTCAACGTAGATATACATTATAGTGCAGAGATTTTGAAAGCTCTGCACACTATAATTTCATCTATGATGAACTGTCATGTTGATCCTCTATAACAGGGACGCACAAACTTTTACAGCTGCCCCCCCCCCTGTGCCCGCTGCCCCCGGTGCTCGAGCCCCCCTTACCTCCGTTCCCTGTGTCAAATGACGCCGTGGGTTCACATGACACTGCTGTGTCATTTGATGCTGCGTTGCCATGGCGACGCGTCAGTAGCCGTCTGAATCTGGGTAAGTACTGGGCTGCAGAGGCCTCACACGATCCCCCAGTATTTAATTGAAATGCCATGGGGAAGAGCGCAGGGTCCCTGCAACCACTGCGCCCCCCTAAAAAAATCTCCGGCCCACCAGTTTGCGCACCGCTGCTCTAGAAGCTTACGTAGTTACATAGTTACATTCAGTAGTAGATGAGCTTGAAAAAAAAAATATGTCCATTGAGTTCAACATTTGTAAACTTTAGACGACAGATACTTATCCTATATTTGTATGTACAGTATATTGATCCGGAGGAAGGCAAACAAAAAACCCAGTGAAACAATATCCAATCCTCTCCTATAAGGGGAAAAATAAATATCCCTGTATTCCTTTCTTTTCTAAAAACATGTCCAACATTTTTTTTAAAGATATCTACAGTATTGTATCTGCCATCATAGTCTCCATGGGTGATGAATTCCACATTTTAACGGCACTTAAGGTAAAGAACATTTTCCTTTGTTGCTGGTGAAATATCCTTACCTGCAACCTTAAGGGATGGCCCAGCATCGTTTGTACTGCAAATCTAAAATGAAACCTCTGGCTTTTTTCCTTATTCATTAAGAACTATCTATGCATAATAATCGCATGGTTTGACATCTCATTTGCATGTGCTTTTTGCTCCAATTTGCTGCAATGCACCGGCAACTGACCTCTTACCCCCCTTAGTTTGGGGAAATAGGGCTCTAAATTATATACCTCCAAATAGATTAATCTATACTCCACCTTTGAGCACATCTGAGCCACATGGGAAATATGGTAATTTAAGCATATAAAATATTTTCCAATTATTTCTCAGGGGTCTTACTGCACTTTCGGTTTTGTTGAGACACCACCCCACTATAACCTTGGCTATTTGGGCCAATCTATCACATTGTGCACTTAAATTATTGTACAATGACAAGCTCTGCTCAGTGTCTATAGATCCTAGTATTTTGCGGTGACAGCTGAAACTGTTTGCCTTTCAAAAGTCTCAGATTTATTTTCTGATTGCCTAAAAAATGACTGCAAATTGTAATATGACTTGGTTTAAATTGCTGAGCTTCTCTTTATTTTTATTTATTTTTTCAAACGTTTTTATTAGGCAAAAGTAGTTATACAACAAGTCATAGTTTATACATAGCCTAATACACATGATTTTTCAAACATAAAGGAAAGACAGGTGAGCTTTTCTGTGCACTATAGGATGTTCTAATTTTTCAGCTCCTTACTGTAGCTTCGTGGAAAACTCACCATCTCTGAACCTCCACCCATCCACTATTGCTGAGTATCTGTAACCTGGCAACCCTAACTGTTTTCTGGTCCTCTGTTAGAATTGTCATTTCCCAGAGCCTCTGTTCCTGCATTAACACAATCTACAGTCTTACAAAATACAGCATACAGGCTGGTTCTATATCAGAGACGTGTGAACATTCCAAGATTTGCATCGTTGCAATTTCAATCAAAATTCCCAAACAGTTTGAAAAACCTGCAAAACAGCTTAAAATAAATAAATAAATAATGTGATGAAATAGCAGTTTAAGTGACTTTTATATTTATTTTATTTTTCAGTTGGATTGAAATTCATTCAAAATGAATTGAACATGAGTTGTCCATTGACTTTTAGCATTAGGGCAACTTGTTAAAGACTTGTGTATTGAAGGTGACTTTCTTGCTGAACCAATAAGGCTTATGAATAGTTTGCACATCTTTATTCTATAACAATTTAATGTTTACAAAAGCTGACAAATAATAAAACAATGATGCATAGATGGATACACGTTGCACCGTAAATAACAAATTAATTCGTTTTTTAGTGTTCTAATACTGAATTATCTTAATATGAATATAATCTTAATATATAACGGGTTTTTTTTAAAACTGGTTATTCTATATAAAAATGAAAAAAAAAACATTCAAATATTTACCAACTTTAGAAATAAAAAAAATTATTAACAATTCACATACATATTAAATTAATGTATTGCTGCACATTCATGAAAAGTCCGGTTTTTATATTTAAAACATATAAATAAAAACAAATTGATAGCACAAGTTTGTCACTGTAGAAATCTAAAAGCTATTGGATATTTCAGGCAATTAAATTACGTAAAGAATGGATATAGCAAGTCTATTGTTATTGTACATAAGCCATTTGCTCAAAAACAAGCAGCAATTTTAAAAAATCCCACCAGCACCATGTGCATGAAGCGTGTTAATCTTGTTTGTAAAATGTGATGCAGCCATCTCGGACCTGGCAAATGTTTTTGATACAAAGAAAAAAGAAAACTAGACCATTTTTAGGTGCAGATATACCTCTTTATAATATTGTACTCCCTTTCTAATATTACCTTCCTCCTATCTTGTCCTCCCCTCTCAAAAACACTTACTGGCGCAAGTGGAGCAAAGCACATTGATACAGTGACGCAGTGATAGAGTCAAAATGATGCAATTTGCACCTGCTTTTGGAGCAATGCTCCACTTGTCATAATTGCTAAATATCCCCCATAGTTTCCAGTGTACACTTTTTTAACCCCTTCTTTTACACATTACTAAATACATGCTTAACACGTACAAAAAAATATGAGGTTTCATTTACAACAGTAATGGTAGGTGTACTGTAAGTGTTAAGTGTCAAAGAGGGGATACATACAGTATACACAGATATAGCTCCTGTTATTGTGGGCCATGGCATGCAAAAACACAATTACTGCATCACCAAAAAACTTTTATTTATCTTAAAGTGCTTTAAAGGTTGCACAATTATTGTAATTGTTTACATAACTTCTGTTCAGAGATAAGTCATCGGTAGAGATGCGTGAATTTTTGGGGCGGATTTGGATCCACTGTGGATCAGCCTGTTCCTTTGGTCTGCGGATCAATTTGAAAAAGGACGATTCGCCTTTTCCGGATTTTGTTTTCATCATTAACAATCCAATCCGCGGATTCCCCAATCCGCGCGCAGATTGCTGAATCTGCAGATTGCTGAATCTGCAGATTGGATTCTTAAAATCCACCAGCGAATTGCAGAATCCGCTGATTGTATTGCTAAAATCCACCAGCGGATTGTATCCAATGGCGGTTTTTTAATAATCCAAACGGATTGAAACTGGAACAATCCGTCAACGCGTTTTACACCGTGGAACGGATTTTGAATGGAAATCTCGGGAAATTCTGGGAAACGGATTTTGACATTTTCGCCCGTCTCTAGTCATCGGTAACATAGAATTAGGTTTGGGCTACAATTTTAAATTGCACTAGGGTCAGGGGTTAGTATTAGGGTTATATGTTAGGGTTAGGGTTATATATTAAACTCTTACACCTGGCCAACTGTAACGCTATGTTAACCCTGTATACTGTAATCATCAATAGGAACAGCAGTATGTGAGCATTCATGCTATGCTAATTGCTAACAGGGTCTCTATTCCCAAATAGAAATTACACACAAATACTGTAGTAAGACAATTAAAAGAAAATGCTCTAAAAGCTGTGGAGAAGTAGTTGCATGACTAACTGTCAGAAAAGGCAATAGATGTCAGAACTGCGGCACCGAGAGAAGCAATTATCTCTGCAACATCTTGACATTTTGGGCTGTAAGTCCTCTGAACCGGTGTCTTTTCACAAATAACCACTTCCTTTACTATATTTTTTCACAAAATGCTATAGGGTCAAATCATTTCATGTATATAGATACTCAGGTGTCTCTGAGTTCTGGATTCCATTATAGAATTGAAGCATGTTTAATTTTCACAGTGACCTATTTTCTTTTTTATGTTGTCTTTGTAATTAGCTGCAATCGATCTGCTTTCCTCCTGTACCTTTATATTACAGAGTATGACAGCCACATGCTTTTATCTGCCACTTGCTAGCCCATCCATTGTGCTGAGAATAGTGCTCCAATATGCTAGCTAAACTTTATCAATGACAATCGGCTTTAAACATTAAAAAGGATATTGGAAAATTACACCATTGTGATATTTATATTAAAATACTACTTCCTGCTCAACTACTGTCCTTTTCTACTGTTGTTTTCTACATGTAGATTTGAATTGTAAAGAAAATGTGTTTTTTGACTTTACTGTTCCTCTTTTCTGCTGGTTACTTGTTAAAAAGGTATATTTATATATAATATTAATTGATTGGGTTAGAGCTAAAGCAGGATATTCTGAATTGACTCTGAGTGGCATTTGCTTGTGACTTTGGTCAATTAACTTTTTATTATAAACTAACAACAAAAAATAACTATAGGCAAAAATAAATAAATATTTCAGCCACCTTTGTCCCTTATTAATGTGAAACAAGGAAAGGGAAAAATATTAGTATAAAATGTCATTAAAATATATATATATATATATAACGAGACCACGAATATTCTAAAGCTTGCCTTAAACTACCCGGTTACATTTTGGGTATGTGCTGGGTATGTGCTGGGTATGTGCTGGGTGTGTGCTGGATATGTGCTGGGTATGTGCTGGGTATGTGCTGGGTATGTGCTGGGTATGTGCTGGGCTTGTTTAAGGCATTTCTGCATTGACTAATAACGCATAGGATTAACACAGCAGGGGTCCCTGGCAGTCCTCCTTTTGACATTTGACAATATGTGTGTAAATTGTCAAAGGATGGATACATGACTATCCTCCTTTTGACATTTTACACATATAACTTAAACATATATATATATATATATATAGATATAATATATATATTATATATATATATCTATATATATATATAATATATATATATATATAATTATATATAATATTTGTGTGTGTGGATAGTTATATGTGTAAAATGTCAAAGGAGGATAGTCATGTATCCATCCTTGACAATTTCACACTATTGTAACTACAAAACAACAAACACACACCACACCCACCACACACACAAATACTGTATGTATGTTGTTTTTAGTTACAGTATGTGTGTAAATTGTCAAAGGAGGGATGCATGACTATCCTCCTTTTGACATTTTCCACATATAACTATAAACAACATATTTTCCAATACTGCCTTTCCTTTCCCTACTCACACTGCAAATCATCATACTGTACTCCCCATTGTATATCATTTCTGACTTGCTGTACAACTTTTACACCTGAGGAATAACCCTGCGGCGAGGTTTAAAAGTTTGTACACTGTTAACTTTTGTTTGTTCAATAAAAGGTGTCATGCCGCTTATTTTCTTTCTCTTCCCTATTTTTATATTAACTATAAGAGCAGAAATATGTATCGGTCCCAATTTGCTCTTCAAGGGCGTTGAATGCTCGAAGTAATTTGTGAATCTCCCAGTACTTTGACCAAAGTCTATTTCTCAATTTGCAAGAAAAAAAATATGTTCCCATTTGTTATTTCTTTTGAAGATTAATATATTAATGATTTTGTATTCAATGGTGAATTTCCAATGTTCCTTACGCATATGGTTGTTTGCAAATGTTTTCTCTATTTGTAACCTCTTTTTCTATTCACTGTATGTATTCTATGTATTCTATATGGGGCTTTGTATGAATAAATATTAATAAATGTTCGTTTCAGCACAATAAACTTAGTTTATAAGTCTGGAAAATGGTTAATATATCCCAGCAAAAGCTAGCTTGTATTTGTATGTAATTACTAGTCCAGTTCAAAAGCCTATGGTCTTATCTTTTTCAAATGTATTAAAAACTACAACAATGAAAACATCACAAAGGGGTTTGCAATGTTTTTAAACCCACTTACACTCATGGGCTAGAACGGGTGAAATAGAAACAATACATAAACAATACGACCCTTTTTCACATTATTCCACTAAATAAAATGAAGAAAACCTAGTATAAAATGGTATATTTTTATATTAAGCCTGCTTGGTGCAGTATGTAAATATGCACTCTTCCATATTTCTTATTCTTATGAATTGTGATGCCTCCAAAATCATTTCAAATTTGAATGCAAGAGATTTGTGCAATGATGTGACAAAATATATGTGTAAAAATGCTTGACTAAACAGCTTATACAGTACATATTTCAGAAAATTAACAACTCTTTTTTTTTATTATAGTAAGAACAGAGAGTAAAAGAACCAGGTAAACTGAAAGCACTCGAGTACCTATATGTATTGATTATAGTATTTCAAATATTTAGTGTATTTGTGTGTTAGAACTGACAGTCTCACACCTGACAGCTCTCAATGCAATAGCTGCATACACTGTAGCAAGCAACGGCTGGCAGTTCAAACAGCTTGAGACAAATATTCTCTTCCAATACCGTAGCTACAAACTTTGTAGCGAGTTAACACTGCTGAAATAAGGCTATACCTTGCAATCAGCTACTACTATAAGAAGGTTATTATACTGTACCAAGGATTGAAAAGATATTTTCTGTTTTGTAGTGCAGATGTCAATTTATCTATTTGCTGAATATGTCAACAACTATATCCTAACTCTATTACGGAAGGACGTGTGGGAATAGACCAAGAATTACATTAGGAGGTGGTTCTGGGACGCAAACTCTCAGACAGTAACGATCTACAAAACTAGCCATGCTTATCAAGTCTAACATCTAGCTATTCGAGCTAACATTTACTATATAGTGGTTCATACTTTTATGTCCTGATCAGACATTCAATGGGCCAGCATATTCTGACTGAGTACGAGTGTATTAGGGATCTGAGACTCCATTAATTCCACTCTTTTAAACAATTGGTAATTTTATAAGTTGACCACAGTGAACACTAACTGTTGTCACACCACCAACTCTTTAAATTATATTGTAGTACAGGCACTAAGGTCAGGAAATTACTTTAATTACTCTCTTGCATTGAGTAAAATCACCCCAGCTGCCCAAGCGGCAATATATGGGTAAGATCATGCCCGTGAACTTGCCATTCCTATGATCATGTAATTTGAGTGGTGCAAACATAGCAAAACACATCTCTATATAGAAACTAAGTTAGTTACAATCAACCGGATACCAGTCCATTATGACTGATATTCACCCTTGATTACTACCTACTTTAGGTGAAACATCACTCTTTGTCTTGTATATCTATACTACTGACCTATACTATTCAGCACTCGTTGTGCTTCTATTTATACCCTGTTAGTTTACGATTACTAATAAAAAATATTTTTTAATAATATAATCAATACATATAGGTACTTGAGTGCTTTCAGTTTACCAGGTTCTTTTACTCTCTGTTCTTACCATTGTACTATCCTGGGTATAGCACATACCAATATTAGTATCAGCTGAGCAGGGGTAACTTCCCTTCCCCAAAAGGAAGTTCAAAAGGAGTGAACAAGTGGACAACACCTACTGGTCCTGATTCCTGAATTTGAACTACGCTGGAAAGGAGGATATTATCTATCCCAGACTCCACATCACAGTACTTTACTATTGCTGTGATGCTGCCTTTACTATTTATATATGCTATGGCCTCGCTTCTTTTCAAACTATGCACTCCTTTCTACCAGCCTCATCAAGTCTCTAACTCTATTCATATATCTCCATCTCTCCTACCTTCACCACTTCTCAGTTCACATGAACTCCTTTCTTACCTGTGCCCTCTAACACTAAACAGCAATATCTCCTGCACTAAATTACACCCCTACAAATCATCCTCACACATTCTCTTTCTATCCATGCTTTTCCTTGTTTCTGGGGATATCTCTCCCAATCCTGGTCCCTGCCTTATTTCTACATGCTCTCGCCCTCATCTGCCAAATGCAACTTCTACTCCTTCTGGTGTAAACCCCTCCAACCTCATACCCATCCCCTGCCACCCTCCCTCCTCTCTCCCTTTCGCCTGTACCATTTGGAATGCTCGCTCCCTTTCTAACAAGTTTCTCTCTGTGCATGACTTCTTTCTCTCTCACTCTCTGTTCATATTTGCTATAACTGAGACCTGGCTCACTCAGTCTGACTCTACTCTGGAAGCTGCCCTCTCATGGTGGCCTTTCTTTCTCCCACACTCCGCGCACTGATGGCAGGGGTGGAGGCGTAGGGCTTCAGCTCTCCTCTCTCTGCCGTTACCGTACCCTTCCTACTCCTCAATCTCTTGCTTTTCCCTCCTTTGAGGCGCACACTGTCCAGATCTTCGATCCTCTCCCTGTTCACGTGGCAGTCATCTATCGCCCACCTACCTCTACTCATCCCCCTTCTGCCTTTCTCTCTCACTTTAACCCCTGGCTCTCTTTCTTTCTCTCCTCAGACTCCCCTGTTCTTCTCCTTGGGGACTTCAACTGCCACATTGATGACCCCTCTCTCCCTTGGGCTTCCCACCTTCTCTCTCTAACCTCTTCTTTTGGCTTTCAACAGTGGACTGCAGCCAGCACCAACAAGGATGGCCACTACCTAGACCTGGTTTTCACTAAAAACCTTTCTCTCTCTGATTTCTGCATTTCCCCCTGTCCCCTCTCTTACCATTCCCTCATCTCATTCTCTCTCTCAATTCTCCCCTTCTCCGCCTCCATCTACCCCACGGTTCTACAGAAACCTGTGCTCTATTAACCTACCAGCCTTTGAGTCCACTTTACGCTCCTCCTTCTCCTCCCACTCCTCTCTCAGTTCTGCTACAGACTCTAACAACCTGGTCAGGAACTACAATTCTGCTTTAGCCACCTCTCTTGATCTACATGCCCCGCTTTCTCTCTGCCTCTCACCTTTCTAACCCCAGACCCTGGCTAAATTCCCACACGTGCATGCTGCATTCCGCCACTCGTTCCTCTGATTGCCTCTGGAGGAAATCTCACACTCTCGCAGACTTCCTTCACTACAAATTTATGCTATCCTGTTTTAACTCTGCCCTCTCTCAGGCTAAACAAACCTACTTTTCTTCATTAATCAACACGCACAAGTCTAACCCACGGCGACTCTTCTTTGTCTTTGACTCTCTACTCAAACCACCCTCAGCTGCCTCTTCTTCCTCCATCTTACCTCAGGACTTTGCTGACTATTATAAGGAAAAGGTGGAATCCATACATCAGAACATCCCCTCTGTTTCCTCCTCCCATCCTACACCACTTCCTAACTCTCCTCCTGTCTTCCTTGAATCTTTTTCCACTGTCTCAATGGAGGATGTGTCATTGTTGATCTCCTCTTCTCTCTTTACCACTTGCCCTCTTGACCCCATTCCCTCCCATCTCCTAAAACCTCTTGCTCCTACTATAATCCTTACGCTCACACACATTTTTAATTTTCCCTCTACTTTGATACCTTTGCATCCTCCTTCAAGCATGAAACAGTTATACCATTACTCAAAATCAGCAAGCTTGACCCTACCTGTCTTTCTAACTATGGACCTGTCTCCCTCCTGTCTTTTGCCTCTTCACTCCTTGAAAGTCTTGTATTCTCTCGCTTGCTCCATTTTCTCAACACCTATTCTCTCCTAAACCCTCTACAATCTGGCTTCCGCACTGGTCACTCGACTGAAATAGCCCACACTAAAATAACAAATTACCTCCATGCTGCCAAAGACAGAGGTCATTACACTCTGCTCATATTACTCGACCTCTCTGCAGCATTTGACACAGTGGACCACCCTCTTCTCCTTCACATTCTCCATACTCTTGGTTTTCATAACAAAGCTCTATCCTGGATCTCCTCTTACCTCTCCCATCGTACTTTCAGTGTCTCTTCTGCTAACACCTCCTCCTCTATATCGATCTCTCCATGGGGGTATCCCAGGGCTCTGTCCTGGGACCTCTTCTCTTTTCTCTGTACACACTTTCTCTAGGTGACCTAATCACATCTCTTTGGTTTAAATATCACCTCTATGCTGACGACACACAAATTTACTTTTCAACCCCCGACCTTACTCCTACTGTACAAACCAAAGTTTATGAATGTCTCTCTGCTAAATCATCCTGGATGGCCCTCCGCCGCCTTAAACTTAACATGGCAAAAACAGAGCTCCTCATACTTCTTCCCAAACCTGGCCCTACTACCTCCTTCCACATTACTGTTGGAAGTATGATCATTCACCTAGTAGCCCAAGCATGCTGCCTAGGGTTCACACTTGACTCCTCTCTCACATTGTCCTCTCACATTCAGAGTGTTTCTAAAACCTGTCGCTTTTTCCTCCACAATATCACAAATATACGCCTTTTCTGATGTTGCTCGACCTCATTCTCTCCCGTCTTGATTACTGTAACCTCCTGTTGTCTGGCCTTCCTGCATCTCTCACCTGTCTCCCCTACCATATATACATACATACATAAATACATTCATACATACATACACACACACACACACACACAGGCCATAGTATTTGAAAAGCAGTCTTCTACTATAAGGCATCTTCCAGCACTGGAAGATATCTCACAATCTATTAAAATCTATGGGCTGTATGGTGTCTTCCAGCGCAAGAAGATGATTTCTGGCAAAAGATTACTTAGTAAGTATGGGACCAAAACTACTGCTGTGCTGGTACAAAAGCTTTTTGACATTTGAGCCCACCCAAAAGAAGAAACAAAAAAGCTAATAAAAAATAATTACACTCGGTTTAAAATCGTACTCAAACATGTCTATAGATTTTTCATTCTAATGTTGTTTATTTCTCCTATTTTAAATTAATGAATACATACCTTATGAAAAATAGCATAAATCTATCTGTCAGATTATTTATGTAGCCTAGGTCCCCCTGGTCCCCCCGCCCTTCACCTTGGATTCCCCCGTAGGCCCCGATTACCCCCGCTGCGGCCGGGGAGAGTGCAACTGGTCAGGAAGGCTACAGGAGTGAGGTGGGGAGTATGGAGAGACGAGCGAGTCACCCAAGGTCCGTGGTGGCTCCCTTTGCAGGGAGCCGTCATGTTGTGAGTGAGTGTGCATGCGCAGTACGTCTAGCGCATGTGCAGTGGCCCAATAGTTGTGCCAGCCATGTTGGTTCACCATGCTCATGCGCAGTGGACATCCTGAAGCGGCGGCCATTACAAACAGAGGTCCGCAAGGGAACTACATGCCCCATAATGCACCAGAGCTGCCGGGCATGTGAGCCAGCATAGCCAATAGGGCTGCAGCCTTCCCCCTGGACAACATTGATACATTTGGCATGCTTGGACCCCGCTAGTCAGTCAGAGCTGGGGCACAGAAGGGTAAGGGTGTATGTGCAGGGTGTCTGTGGTCCCTGCACTAGGCCAGAGACCCCCTTTTAGGCCACAGCTAGGCCCCGACTCCCCTTTAGGTTGTGGCTGCTACCGGGATAGGCCCTTAGACAGGGACACTGCCCCATTATCTAATTGGTGTCAGGGACACCGCAATGGACGCCGCGCAGCAGATGCAGCCTGTTGTCTGGGACCAGACCACCAACGCATAAAGAGACTGTTATGGTGGGACCCTCAAGGTGGATACCACCCCACATGGAGTCAGACTCATCGCTGACGGCAACTGCGTGGGACCAGACGGCCCCTTGTCTTCCATTGGTGTTACCAGTTGTTGGAGCACCCGGCAGGTATACCCACTCTACAAGTGCACCAACGTTAACACTGATTGTGGACATCACTGTTACACACATTTGGGATGGGAGTGCCTATTGTGGTCTGGACACCGGGACACTGGTGCCCCTGCACCCAAGTACTGTAGGAATACTGTGTGGGTATACCAATATACGTCTTGTAAGGTGTTGTTGCATATTATATGTGTGTTCTAAGTCAGTGCCTAGTAAATACCGTGTACTATACTCTGGTGTGTGTTACTGGGTATATTGTCCTGTGACAGAGTTATTTAGTATAGCTAGGATCCCTCATAGGTGGAGGCGCTGTCACGAGACGGATCAGGTACATCCCAGGCTCCAAGAAGCGGAGGTAAGGCCTCCTGTAAGCCGCATGTAACGAACCACACACTCAGTAGCCACCACATCTCCCTTAGGGTGGGGGAAACAGCGCTACATTTCTAATGTTCTTTTAAATCTAACAAATTAAGACTACAAAATATGGACAAATGTTGTACAGTATTTGCTTTCTTTTGTTCATGCTAAGCACATCAATTATCTTTAACTTTAATTAAACTAATGTCAGAGCAGAAAGGTTGAGATTTCAGAATGTTAACTTGACGCGTGCTTTCTCTGTTATTCACCATATTTAAAGGGCACAACTTTCATATTGTTACTGGTAAGTTGCTAGAAGAAGAAAAAAAAGCTATTATTTTGCCTGATACAGAGTGGAGATTTACCCTGCTAATGAATATAGAAAATTAAATATGTTACTACACTATTTCTATGTAATACTTTATATAAGAAATATTGAATGTTGTATTGGCTTATGGTAAAAAAAGAAAGCAATATCTAAATGTAACCCTGCTTCCCCCCTCCCCCAGACTCTACGGTGGTGTCTAGGGTGCATGAGGGCAGATTACATGCGGTGTGGTGCGTACCTGTGAGGAACAGGAGGGCCTGAGCTTCCTGCGATGTTGTGGGGGAGCCAGGACCGGGCTTCTGGGGTGGTAGCCTCCATGATCTCTTAGTGGTGCAGCGCCTCCATCTTCTATACTCCCAGGAATATGGGACAGGACCGGTATAGAAGAACCCCTTGGGTCCCAGGGTAGTACTTTCCAAGTCAAACACAGTCTTTACGGATGAAGAATAGTCTCTTTATTTGACAAAGCAACAATATCCCAACGATATATATATATATATATATATATTATAAATAATAATTCCAACAGCCGCAACACAATAGCCAGGACGGGTTATACGCCGCTCGCCTTCGCCCAGATAATTCCTCCTCTCCTTCCCTCCAAGTCACTCTTCCGGCAGGATGGTCTGAGCTAGGGCTTCAATACCCCGTGGCCCACCCCTGAGGTTAGCCTCGCGGTGGGTCTTGGATTCTCCCCATCACCCCTGGCAGTGGGGTGAGGGCATTGGTCCACCAAGACTATAACACTATCAGCTCTACTAAAGGACGCTGATTCTTTCCGCTCTGCTTTCACCTTGCACTCTGCGCAGGGGAAACTGTAGGCCCCTCCAAATCCTCGGACCGATCCGCAGGATTTCTTGACTCATGTTAGCGGCACTGCATACTCGCGGCATAACTAACCGGCAACTCCAGACTCTGACTAATCTCCAACGAAGAACTCACTACTCACCGGAGTTGGCTGCTAAATATAGAGCTAGCCCCGCCCCTCATGATGTCAACAAGACCTCCCCTCGTGCTCACGCCTGCAGCAGAGTCCAGGCCTGCGTCTATCATTCAGGATAGGGCTATTAAGGGGGAAAACCCAGGATGATTACTGGTGCCTGATCTTAACAGGACTTACCACAGCAGAAGGAAGATAGGTATAGCCTGTGCTGTTTACAGGGGCTACACTCTCCCTATAGTGGAATCCAATGGTCCCCACTTGGACCTATCTTTAGCAGAACCATCCTGCGGCGAACCACCTGAGAAACAGCACACATAACATTGTCCTAATACATGCATAATGAGGTAGTTTTAATACAAGTACACCCAGGTACTCCCAACATGGAGAACCCTACAGATAATGTCTTGGATCAGGCTTTCTTACCCGTCGTCCATTATGATCAGTGACAGTCACAGCGAACGACTGAACCGGCCCATGCTCAGGCCTGTATGTAACACCGTGCATGTAAATACACCTACCGATGCTCCATATGCGTACTAGCTCACTAATCTTATCCTCCTTGGGATACCCCGCCCGACCGAACTTGGTCTGAAGGTACTCTTGGACTGCCTCCCTAAGCCAACTGTCTCGGTTCTATCCAATCTCTCTCATGTTGGGCTCCGGCACGTAGGGATATTCATACCCGTGTGACTGCCGGTATCTAGCGACTATGGCCCGGTCAGCTTGACTTAACTTGGTAAGTGTGCGGTGCCCTGCCCTGCTTGGCAGTACCCAAAATACAGGCTCCTCTGGAGCTACCTCGTCATACAATATACTGGGGCCTTGAGGAACAATACGTTTCTGTTCTATCTCCCTAATCCGGTGATCTAACTCATCCTCCATCTCCTGCGGAGTGAAAGAACCAGCCGCCCACCAATGATCTACCACGTCGTTCTTAATCAACAAGAACCGCGTATGGCCATCCCTTCGTGGTATCCGGTGAACAACGGTGCCCACCATTTGTCGTGGTGTTCGTACTCTGCGGCCTGACTAATGCGTTCTACATCAGACTCTACCTGTGATGATACACCGGATGTACCCGCATCAGTAGATCGCAAGCAATCTCTCCGTCCCTTGGCATTATAATACCTAGTGGGGTTCATTTTGTGCACCACTTTACTAGTAGACCCAGTCTCTACTGGAGTGTGAGACCCACGGTCCCTCCCTCTAGCTGCAGGAGAAAATGGCACAGGGTTAAGTACAGGCATAACACTTGAATACGGTATCTCCGCCTCTGACCCTTCTTCTCCGGTCCCTCCCTTCGCGGGGAAGGACTCTCCTGATTGGCTCTCCTTGGGCCCCCTCCCTCTGGTGGAATCCAGAAGCGGGGTCTTTTCCTTGTCAGCGTGACGTGGCCGGGCTTTTTGACCATTCACTACACAGGTGGGTGGGCTTTCGGCTTTCGCTCCGCTCCGCTCCCCTTGCCAAGAATCCGGGTTTGGCGCCAAATTGTTACACACGTCCCGCCACATTCTCCTGATTGTCTCTGTGCACAACGCACGTGCTTGCTCCAGGCTTGGCGGGAACCGCCATCTTAGATCACTGTCCTTGCTCCGCGGAGCGCATGTGGGGATGGCCGCCATTTTGGACGAGTCCTCCAAATGTCCATGTGCCCTATCCTCAATGTCTAATGGGTATTTCGTACCTAAAATACACGGACTGTCACTTGTGTGCTCGGCATTCTGTTTCTCACTAAATTGAGGTGGCTTGTACCCCAGGCTCAGCGGAACTCCTCTCCTTCATGCACTATACTCGATGTTTACCATGCAAGTGTTCTGTGGTGCGTGTGTGTGGGTGGTAGTTATGGTACCTCTTGTCTAGGTACGGGCGTCTCCTGCTTTTGGCCACTCATAGCGCGGGCCCTGGGCCATGGTCCATGGACTTTTTAACAGGCTGACCCCCCCAGTTGCCTCACGCTACCTGCCTCAAGGGACTTGGTCAGCTCTAACTATCCACCCTTCCTACGCCACCTCCTATGGGCGCCCAAGGCGTACTGTGCGAGAGTCTACGCTCCTCCTGACTACCCTCGGCATATGCAATTGCGCCCATCCTTCTCCAACACTTGCGTGGAGAGTGCATCTCACTCTGCCTGTTCCGCCTTGCTTTAAGCTGGTCCTGTTCTGACATATCTCAGCAGCGCCTCCAAATGTAACCCTGCTTCCCCCCCTCCCCCAGACTCTACGGTGGTGTCTAGGGTGCATGAGGGCAGATTACATGTGGTGTGGTGCGTACCTGTGAGGAACAGGAGGGCCTGAGCTTCCCGCGATGTTGTGGGGGAGCCAGGACCGGGCTTCTGGGGTGGTAGCCTCCATGATCTCTTAGTGGTGCAGCGCCTCCATCTTCTATACTCCCAGGAATATGGGACAGGACCAGTATAGAAGAACCCCTTGGGTCCCAGGGTAGTACTTTCCAAGTCACACACAGTCTTTACGGATGAAGAATAGTCTCTTTATTTGACAAAGCAACAATATCCCAACGATAAGGGCTTCCAACAGCCGCAACACAATAGCCAGGACGGGTTATACGCCGCTCGCCTTCGCCCAGATAATTCCTCCTCTCCTTCAATCCAAGTCACTCTTCCGGCAGGATGGTCTGAGCTAGGGCTTCAATACCCCGTGGCCCACCCCCGAGGTTAGCCTCGCGGTGGGTCTTGGATTCTCCCCATCACCCCTGGCAGTGGGGTGAGGGCATTGGTCCACCAAGTCTATAACTCTATCAGCTCTACTAAAGGATGCTGATTCTTTCCGCTCTGCTTTCACCTTGCACTCTGCGCAGGGGAAACTGTAGGCTCCTCCAAATCCTCGGACCGATCCGCAGGATTTCTTGACTCATGGCCTGTTAGCGGCACTGCATACTCCCGGCATAACTAACCGGCAACTCCAGACTCTGACTAATCTCGAACGAAGAACTCACTACTCACCGGAGTTGGCTGCTAAATATAGAGCTAGCCCCGCCCCTCGTGATGTCAACAAGACCTCCCCTCGTGCTCACGCCTGCAGCAGAGTCCAGGCCTGCGTCTATCATTCAGGATAGGGCTATTAAGGGGGAAAACCCAGGATGATTACTGGTGCCTGATCTTAACAGGACTTACCACAGCAGAAGGAAGATAGGTATAGCCTGTGCTGTTTACAGGGGGCTACATAAACAAGCGAGGAGAGAAATTGGGGAAGATTAAGTAGAAAAAATAGAAAGTACGGGGTGTCCTATCTCATTTTTACCATTTACATGTATATCTAATGATGATCACTAATGATTTATTACAGGAACAGCTAGTCATCCAACCACATTACCAAGGCAATGGACTACGCGGAGTGGGGCTCTAAAGTGCCGATGAGAGTGGAGGATGCTGCAAGCTGCCAGGCAGCTGGTGTACTCAGTCTCTGATAAATACTGTATGCTGCTTAAAGCAGCAAAACATAAAAATGTATATATATATTTTTCAAATAAATCAGTTCTGTAGTATTAGATAATACTTACAGCACTTTTTTATTATTCAACTCTTACAGCCATTTTTAATGAGTTTAACGCATCCTTTGATTTCTTTAGCAGGATTTAGCCGTGCATGACCTTTGCAACACTTTCTTGTTTGGGATAATTTGTTGCCAATATTCCCAGCAGTTTGAGCTGAAAAATAGATGTTACCTTAGTAATATAAGGATATATTGTAGCTGCTGATTTACACTGACTGAAGCCCACATTATGTTAATCACACCATAAGGATGTTGACAGATTTATAACAGAAGCACCAAACGATTGCCAGCTTAGGTAAGAATGTAGAATTATACATTGGTACATGCTTTACATATAGAAAAAAGAAAAGAGGGGGGAATGTAGTATTGCTATTTTGAAAGACTCTCTGGCAGGGGCGTAGCTATAGCCCGGGCAGCCGGGGGCCCGCGCTCTTGGGGGGGCCTATCCACCCCTTCCTCACCCCCCCCCCCCCCACCCTGTCGGTGGCAAATTGCGGGAGATGCAGTTGGAAGGAAGGGAAATCCCTTCCTCTGCAGGTGGGCGGGGCCTGGGTCAGGGGGCAGGGCCCTGAGATACAGCCGGAAGGACAGAGGGGGGATCCCTTCCTCTGTAGAGCCTCTGTAGGTGGGCGGGGCCTCAAGTTGAGCAATGTGCTGGAGCTACAGCCTGAGAGACAGGCTGGGAAAGGTGAGAGGGACAGAGAGGGGAAGGGTTAAATCACAGGGGTAAAAACAGACATGAAAGGGAAGAACATAGATGCAAAGTGTCCCAGAATTGCTTCAGGGTATGACTGATGCTGCCAGAAATGTGCACACATGATCACTACACATAATCCAGACAAAATCCACTGGATAACCAATGTAATAAACAGTTCCCATTAGAGTCCAACCATATAGGATAATGAGTATAAATAAGCACTGTATGTGCTCTGTGTGATAGCAGCTCTTCTGCTGGACGGGGTATTTTAGTGGTAAGGGGGATAGATATAAACGGCGGTGCCGTGTCTCCAGCCAGGAGACTATGACCGGCAACACACACCGCAGTCCCCCGCCACTGCCCTCACTGTCCCAGGGTCACACACAAAGAGCAGTCCCACTGCGGGGAGGAAAAGAAGGGTATATACTCACAATCTTGACACGTCGCCTTCCGATCAATAGTTGAATTGAAGGTACTCTGATCCGGGTACTGTGATGCGTGCTCCAACCCATGCAGGTAAGACAGTAAAAAGTGGGTAATCAGGCGGTGCACAGCTGCCGTCAGGATATGAATCAGGGAGTCCACACGCTATAGATCTAAAAGTATATGTTTAATGAGTGCATGACAGCACGAAACAAACTGCTACAAGGAACTTCTTGACGCGTTTCATCTCGTTGGAGACTTTGTCAAAAGAATAACTGGCATTGCCTCCAGTGACGTTCATTGGATCTTTGGGAGATGGGTTGTCGCGGTATGTGGATAGGTTTCTTCAACCATTGGTATATCAATTACCATCTTACATCAAAGATACCTCAGATTTAATTAGGTCCGTTAGAGACCTGGAGTGGCAGTGGGGATACAGGTGGATCACACTTGATGTGGCCTCCCTGTATTCCATCATTTCACACGAACAG